>JAAGNO010024101.1:0-38416 GCA_033439905.1 Ceryle rudis
AGTACCTTCTGAGAGCAGAGATGCAAATATCTATACAAAAGCCTTGTTCCAACTTCCATTGCAAAAAATTATTGAGATTTCTTAAGAGAAAACTTTAAGCGTGAAACAGGTGGTATTATACAAACTAATACTGCACTGGCTGCAAGTACAATTTAAACTGAGATTAGGCCATGAGCACTGGCTTGTGAAAACTTGTTTTCTCTTTGTTTTCTAGTCTCAGAGGGAAGACATTGAGTATTCAGGAATTTGTTTAGAATCTAGAACAGATTTCAATGTTTCTCATGGATTCCTCAACAAGCTACTGAACGGTCACATTCTTGTTTTGTTTCCACAATTATCTGGAAATCTGTGTAGTGGCATGAAAAACAGGTTTTAGTCTAACCAAAATTTACAGAGAGATGAAGTGATGGCAAACCTTAGCCATGACAAAGTATAATTCTGAAGGCATGCTAAGCTAAATGGGGGCACTAAAGGGTAGGAGATCTCTTTTCAAAACCTAACTCTAGAGTGGTAAATTCCCTGTGCTGCTTTGGTAAAAACAAGCATCAGTATCTGCTGGGGATAAATTTGTGAAGAACTCTTTATCAGTTCTGTGAAACAAAAGAGGAAGTGTAAAGGGCACAGACCTACCCTGAATTTCTCCTTGTGGATCTTTGTAGTACCACTTCTGCATGGCTTCATGGAACAATGGCATAGAGGAACCCTTTGCTCTGTGCTCTTGAATTTTTGCTGCTAGTCTTTCATCATCAAGGGCACTGTCCTGCAGGTATGCCACCATTTTCTCCGCTTGCTTCAGGAGACACCAAAACCAGCAAGGAATACAATAAGTTAGATGTGCGCTTACAGATTGGAAAATGTGTGAGCCAAATACAATCACCTTGTACTACCCAGTGTACCAGGAACTGCAGACAATTCAAGGACTAGTGTAAGTGGACCATAAACCCTGAGCTCCATCTCCCACCTTGTCACAATCCCAAATAAGCAGAGTTCACCTGCTTAAGTAAAGCTTAAAAGCATCTTGCCAAGAAGGTCCCAAGCAGTGTCATGGTAGAAAAATAAAACAGGTATAGGAGCACTAGCATGGAAGATGCTCTGCAACCCAGTGGTTTAGTGGTCACTAAACTTCCATGAACAGTCTGCACTTCATGGTTTTTTTTTTTTTTTGCAAACACATCAAGCATACTGTTTTATTGTTTCTCAAGGAAAATGGCAAGACTAATTGACAGTGGTCATGTAAGCACGAGCATCTCTAGCTCTTTAACACTAGTACTCTTCTTACTCAGAAAAATACTACTTAGATATGGATTATTCTCTAAAAAGCAACAAAGGAATGAAGAGCAGATTTCAGTTTACATTGTGGTGTGAAAAGGTTCAGCTGCATTGCCATTTTTATGGGCTTCAAATATTTTCTGCATTCCACATTCCTCCTGTCTCAAGATTGTCAACAACAAAGGAATTTGAAAAATTTTACCTGCTCTAGGTGCTTGAGGCCCTCTTCATCATCTGGGTCAGTGGGAACGTTGCCCATGCCTGGGGCAGCTGTGACAGGTGTCTGGACTGGCCGCAGAGCAGGATTTGAATTGGAAACAGGAGGAGAAAGATGAGCAGGAGATGCTGTGTCTGCAGAAATCTGTGGCAAAGGTTGAGCAACAGAAGCCAAATCTAAAAAAAAAGTTAACATTAGTTCATTATCTTTACAGTAAGTGAAAATTACTTAAACACTTACTGTAGAAAACATTCAACAGCTCAAAATTAGCACCAAAGCAATTGTCTTTTCAGATCTTCCTGTGTGCATGCCTGCACATTGGTACTGTTTACAGCACAGGCACCCAACCTAACTTCACGGAACTAACAGTTTAGTTCTAGCAGGGCAGAACTCAGCACACTGCAGCATATCCTGTTCCCTGGCCACATGCATTTGTCCAGGCAGATCTGCTCTACCACAGTGAGGAACATCCCCAAGTAGCTAACGTTTCACTAGACTGCATTACGATATGAAATACCAATGCACTACAGGCACCTGAGATAGCATATCCAACAAACCCTGTATTGACACACCAGTTGTTGACTTCCAGCTTTTCAGCACCATAATCTAGACCTTGCCTCTTAAGAGAGACCAAGACTAATCACGAATAATGGAAACTTACTAAATTTTTCAAATTTATTACCTTCTCCTCTATTGGACATTTTGGCTGGCGGTGTATTCTCCATTCGATTCTCTTTATCTTCTGGTTTTTCTGTTCTTTCTGGCACAGACTCTTCCTTCCTTTCAAAAAGGCTAGTCTGCAATGGGTCTGGAGGCTGGGATTTTGGTGGAGTATCTGACCTGGCTGCCGGTGAAGATGTTTGGACTGTTTCTTCCACTGCTTCTGTAACATTGGATGGTTCTACGTAACTGAATTAATGGAAATTCTACATAGCAGCATAGAACAGATGCATAAGAAGTAGTCCCCCTTACCTGCCACTGCTCTATCTGTTTTCTCCCCCTCTTTCTTGGTGGTCTTTTCATGATCTTTGACTTCTTCATTGTGGCTCCCTTCAGAGTCAGATCTTTCTTCCCCTTCCTCCACAGGTCGGAAGTCCATCTCCTGTTCCTCAGGTATTGGCTCCTTCTGCACCTTCTACAAAGTCAAGATAATAATCCATAATTCACCTGACACAACAGTAGATTTCCTTAAAGAGAACAAAGGGCTCAAGACAGTTTTTTACCTTTAAAGAGAGAAATGCTCCAGAGGAGTCAAATGTTCCCATTTCTTCTTCTGCATCCTCTAAACACCACTCAGGGAGACTGTCCCTGTCGTCATCCATGCTGCCACTACCACACCGTACTCGTCGATAACCCCGTTCATCATCTCGTTCCCGGAAATCAAATTCAAACCTCCGCCGTCGCTCCATGTGTTCTCGCCAGCCTGCAGAACGAGGGCCGTCTAAGGTGGGGGGAAAGTAACTTTACAAGGCAGTCCCAGGGGTAGTAGCTTACTTGGAAGTACAAAAGGGGAGGTGAAGAGATGACTAACAGAGACAGACATTCAGAAAGCCCCTACAGGGTACAATCCACCTCTGAACACACATCTTTAAAGGACAAGGGAAAGAAAAGGAGTATCTTACCATTAAGCAGGAGACTTTCAAATATTGTCCACTGCGTATTGTGAGTATTACAAAACCGTGTAAGGCTAAGAAAGCTAAGCTACATGATCTAAAACATGCTGGAGCACCAAAATAAGGTGACACTACATGCTGACTGAATTTGCCAGCCATCACTGACTTCAATCTTTTTTGCCATCTTTATACACCTAAGAGTTTTGTTCTCTTTTAGGCAATTTGCATAAGTCCCATCCTGAACAAGCCACCCACCCTTTTTATCTTCTGCCCTCAGAGACACTTCCATGCATATATGTGAAAAATGGACCAATGACTGTTGAAACACCTTTTTAAGGACTGTTAAGTCTTTTGAACTGTAACTTTTTAGCTATGGAATACTGAAACTTGGAAGAATGAGGAAACAGAGAAAACTTTACAAATTCAAATATAAATTTAATTTCACTTTTCTTTCTAAACTATTCAGAAGACATCTTCATTCAGCTAAGCTTAAGTCCTCCAACTGCAATATTGCTATTTAAATTGTAAACAACTTGCTGCTAATTGGGAGTGAAACTACCATAAACAGCTTTTCATCCAGTAGAAGCTATCTTAACAGAAAAGTGCAAAGCTAAAAGGAAAGCACATTCATTTTTAGTGCTTTTAGAGGGATCTGTGCTCTCTTCTAGATAAAAAAAAGAATCCTTTTTTGGTCTCAGAACTTGTGCAGTCAGTACAGTCTCACTGTTTAATAAACAGCTACCAAGAAAATAATCAAATTATCACAGTAAAGAGGAAAAATTGTTCCATTTGCTTCACATAAGGAATGTTTTGACATCAATCCTAATACTCTAAAAGTTAATATTAACCATTCAAAATTCCACCTGTCTCTCACAAATACAGGAAGTGTAGAACAAACTCCTAAAACCACTATGAACTTAAAGATTGTATTTTATCAAGGAAGCACAAAAGGCTAGACTTTAACACGGCCTTCTTCACTATGTCATATGTGCTTGCTTGCAAGTAAATCCACTAAGTTAATCCATGCTTCTAGTTATGCCTTGGAAACAAACAACATTTTTGCTAAGCAAAACTGTCAAATCAGTGGTCTGAGAGAATCTTTTTCATGTTATTAAGGAAACAAATAAAGGACAGTAAGCTTGCACTAATCCATCTTTTCTGCCTGCTTTAAAGTAAATCTTAACATCTCAGTTTATTATGTCAACCTCTTGTTCATCAGTAACTTCTTAAAAAATACGTAAGCAAAGACAAAAGCTCACTGAAGATGCACTAATGGAGCAAGTACTCTAGAGAGCTCAAGTAATAACCATTTCATACACCCTCTTCAGAGGAGGACACCCACATCACACCCCATGCAGCTCTGCCCACAGCACCCAGGCCTCCAACTTCAGGAGGCATGGGTTTTGTAAGGGCTACCTTTTCCAGCAAGTTATATATATCAACATCTCTTTAAAATGCTCTGCCATTTTAGAATGACAAACGCATCTCTGGGACCAACCAGCAAGTAAATAGGACTACACAGCCTACCCAAGAAAAAAAAAGGCCTGACACTGGAATTCCACGGACATGACATCAGAAGCAGTGTTGACTTCCCCCCTCTCCATCAGAAATATCAATGCACCAAAACCTGGACTTCCTTTGGAGTCTGAGGGCTCTTTCTGAGGCTTAAGCATGAGAGGCTGCTGACAACCAGACTGCTTTTCTGATTAAAAGACTAGGCAGACATCTCCTCAGTACAGACAAATTTGTGTGACAGGTTTCCCAACATGTGAAAAACAGAGCTATGGCCTGATGTTGGCAATGTCATATCCTACAGATTCATGTCTCTGCCTGTTTGCTATCCTGGGGCTTGCAAATAGCCAAGGATCTCTTCTTTAGCTCTCTTCTATATAGAAGAGGAAAATCTGGTATAGAACTTTCTGTGCAGCTATGAGCCATCCCAAGAACACTCACTGAGGAGAGCCTTAATCATTTTTACACTGTTCACAACACTACACCAGGAGCACAGGCTCTTCATAGGGGGATGCAGAAACATGTTTTCTGAAGGCAAATTAAGGATTTTTTTTTAATTCCAGGTATCCTCGAAGTTTGAGCTTACTCTGAAGTAATATCTTAAAGACTTTGTTTACTAAATGGTCTGCCTGCAAAGATTTAGTCATGCAATCTTCTCTTATAGCCCACGCATTTTCAGAGCTAGGTGAAGAGGCAAAAAGAGATAAATGGAGCAGACACAAGCCTTTGTTTCTTAAGAGAAATTTATAAAAGCCTAGTAAAATATAGTGAGCAACTCAGGTGTGAAGTTATATGAGCAAGATTCCAAGTCCAAAATAATAATTTCAAGCTAAATTTACCTCTTGCAATTCATGATGACACTATAGGTGAAAGAAAAAGGACCACAGGCTGCTTCAGGAAATCCAAGTACACCTCAGTCTCAATTATTAATAGCTATTTATAACTTTAAAGTTATATTCTCTAATTCAGAAAATTTCTAATGTATACTAAACCAATACTAAATACCAAAGACAAAGGAATAATACACATTAACTTTTTGGCATATAAATATATGAACCTAATTTTTATTTTGCTCAATTTTAGAGCAAAATTCTCAAAGGTACTTTAGCTGCTTTAAAATATTAAAGAAGAACAAAGCACAATGCCCAAAAGATAAGTCTAGTTCTTTCACAGCAGCTGATTTTGAAAATGAAGTAAACCAAGATGAATTTGAAAAGCTTTTCAGAAGAGCAGCAACCAAAAAAAAAAAAACCAACTTCTTTATATGAGATTACAGACTAAGACCTCCCTAAAATGCTTTCTAGGAAAAGATCTTAATACAGCTGCTTAAATGAAGACACAAACTGTCATCAGTGATAAATTTTAGGCAAGAAGAGATGATTCATATTCCCTAAGGATGACTTGGCAACAAAAAACATCTAGATACATCATTGATTAGTTTTGAGACCAAAAAAAGGTTTGTATATGCATTAGATAAAATGAACTTGCTCTGCAAGCTTAAAGGGCAATCATCATATGAATGCAAGAACTGGAACATCAAAGAGGTGGCTTTTTAGGTAAGCAGTCATTAAATCATTGAAAAAGATTGGTAAAAAAATAAATATCAAGACAACTTTGAAGCAGACAGTGAATGTAACACTATGATCATATTCTTCTTACAGATAATTAACTTGGTCTAAAGATCCCATTTCACATCCACAGTAGCAGAGGTAACACATTTATCCAGAACAAATGGCAAAACAACTTTTCCATTGTATAAGCCAAGGAAAAGATGTCTTCTCATCAGACTTCTAGCCCTAGTGCATAGACAGGAATCAAAAAAAGGAGAAAACCCCATAAACTCCAACTGTAAAAGCCTTGTGATGTAGTCCAGACCGTTTTCACACTGCAAATGCACATGAGTTTAAAACATTCTGAATTAAGCAGTAGAAGAAAAACAGCATTAGGCTTGTCTGTTCCAAGAAGTCTGACCAATTTGTTTCTTCACTTTACTACAAATGCTCAGAGGATCTCTCACTTCAATGTGTGGCCTAGTTATGTGAGAGAGCAGTTTAAACACAGCATGGACACATGAGAGATCCCTGAAACTGTGTCAAGAGAGTTTGCTTTAGGTACAAGAAATCAGACCAAAGAATCTGCGAAACTATACTTTGGGACACAAGAGTGCTTCAGCAGAAGCAGTCCATCCTCTCGATCCTTTCTGCCTGTTAAAAAAAAAAAAAAAAGCACAAAATGAGCAGATTTAGGTCAGCCATCCTACAGTAAACACAGCTGAAGGAGCAAGAGGAATTCAAAAGCTGGAAAAACAATGGTCTGTGGGAGTCAAAGTATTCCTTGCTTAACAACAGAAGATAAACTCAAGCCTGACAACTGCTATGTTCTTCTAAATTGTTCTCACCCAAAAGAAAAAAACAAAACCCACAACCAAAAAAACCAGCAAACCAAACCAAAACAAGCAGCATACAATCTAGTAGGGAGTATGCAGGGCCAAGGCAAGGGAAGGTCCAGCTAAGCAAATGACAACAGTACTCTGAAGACATTTCTCTATTTTTAGCAGGACACATGATTAGTACTATTACCTAACAGCAGAGTAAGAACAAAGAAGTAGTTTAAGCCATGCCAATTTGAGTTAATCTCATTGTTTAAAGCAAGAATGTGATTAAAACTGTTTTGATGGTCCTGTGGCTACAACTAATGGGAATTCTAAGAAAAAGCTGAGAGAGTAGTACAACACAGTCATCAACTCAGTCTATCTCAAAGCTAATGACTTCTCTGCAGATTCCTCCTGTCATCATTCTGCAGATTCCTTCTGTCATCCAGAAGGCCCTAGACAAGCTGGAGGTGGGTCCAGGTGAACCTCATGAGGTTCAACAAGAGCAAGTGCAGGGTCCTGCACCTGGGCCAGAACAATTCCCACTATCGATACAGGCTGGGGGATGAAGAGATAGAGAGCAGCCCTGCAGAAAAGGACTTGGGGGTGCTGTTAGATGAGAAGCTGGACATGAGCAGCCAGTGTGTGCTTGCATCCCAGAATGCCAATTTCATCCTGGGCTGCACCAAAAGAAGTGGGGCCAGCAGATCGAGAGAGGGGATTCTGCCGCTCTACTCTGCTCTGGTGAGACCTCACCTGGAATACTGCATCCAGCTCTGCAGCCCTCAGCACAGGAAGGACATGGACCTGATGGAGCGGGTCCAGAGGAGGGCCACAAGGATGATCAGGGGGCCGGAACACCTCTCCTCTGAGGACAGGCTGAGGGAGTTGGGATTGTTCAGCCTGGAGAAGAGAAGGCTCTGGGGGAACCTAACAGCGACCTTCCAGTACCTGAAGGGAGCTTATAAAAAGACTGGAGAGGGCCTGTTTACAAAGGCCTGGAGTGAAAGGGCCAATAGTTTTAAATTAGAAAAGAGTGGATTTAGATTGGATGTGAGGAAGAAGTTCTTTACCATGAGGGTGGTGGAGCACTGGAACAGGCTGCCCAGGGAGGCAGTTGAGGCCCCATCCCTGAAGACATTCAAGGTGAGGCTTGACAGTGCTTTGACCATCCTGCTCTAGCTGAGGATGGCCCTGCTCTCAGCAGGGGGGTTGGACTAGATGACCTCTGGAGGTCCCTTCCAACCCAGACATTTCTATGATTCTGTGATTCACAGAATTCTCAGAACAGGCTTTTTATGATACCTGCTAAAATTAACTTTTAGGTGAAGTTAAGTTAGCTGTCTACTACAGCAAAAATTCAAATAAGCAGTAGTATTTCTTATGATGGAACTAAGATGAATTTTCAAAACCTTCCTCAGAACAGCCTCCAAAAAAAGTTCAAGACATGAATGAACATCTGAGCTTTGAGGTCTATGCTTCCTTTTAAGCTAAAGCATGCAGGCTGGTACTTGTAGAACACTCCCCTCTTGAGTACCATGTTGCATTTGATCATCCATGATGTACCATCATAGCTCACCTGATGTCATCTGAACTATACAACAAAGCAGCAGTGTCTAATGAACAATTACAACCAAACATTGGGGAAAAGAAAATTACATTCTTCAAAATTTGTCTCTTAGCCCTGCTCTAAATAGAAAACATCTCATAATAAATTTCATTTGGACTCACTGCTAAATTTTAGTAGAAACTAACAGTTATCTGAGGGCAGAAGTAATTGTAGCTCACAGCCATTATAGTACTGGAAGTCCTTTGGGACATTGAAAGAAGCAATAGAGCCAATATAAGAGCAAGTGTGACTTTAATTCAAGAAAAGAAGTTGTCCACCTCAGCACCAAAAATGCTCCATGCTTCCTTTGCTCCCCCAAGAACATATAACAGTAGAAGAGCCACAATCCTCCCTTGGTTCCCCAGAAGCCTTTTGCAGCAAAAAGATACCCAAAACTAAGATCCCACAACAGATATGACTAGCTAGCAGGATCTTTTCCAAGGGCTGGGGGGGGGATTATATGTACGTTTCACCCATACCACTCAAATACCAAGCTCTCCTTTGTATTTCTCCTGCAGCTCTCACAATGCAATGCTGGAAGTGAATCAGATTGACTTTGTCAGGCCAGAGAAGGGAGGAGTGACACCAAACAGTTACCTGAAATTTAGCAAGATGAGACACTCTGTAACTGACAACAGCATATTTTAAGATTTTCCAAGGATGCCTCTCAAACTGCAAATACATTTGGAAAACTAGGAAGAGGCCAAGAACCCAAATGGTTTAGAGTCAGCATCACTCCGCAGCCTTCGATATGCTGCCTGATGTGGGTAACATCCCTCCCCTCAGCATCACAGACACAGAGAAGCAGTACTAACCCTTCCCACCCCGATTTTACCAAGAACACAGAGCTCCACACAGACAAGCACACCCCTGACAAATACTGTTCCCTTAAACATGTTAGGGTCTTGAAGACATTGAAAAGAAAACAAAAGGCACAATTTTAGGTTAATCGTTTTGTGGCCGAAGTCCCAGTGTATGCCAAAACAGTATTTAATGACCAAAGCTGCATGAACCTTATCTATTTGTGTTCCAAACTTCGTCACTTCCCTTTCTTTTGCCTTCCCCATATGCCCTTTCCCTATAACCACAGCTTCATTTTTTCCCATCTCTCCTCTCACCTGGACTATGCGGGCGCCACCTCTCACCATCCCTACGTGACCCAGCCAGTCGCCATCCTCCATCATCATCTTCCCCATTTTGTTCCTCTCTGAAGATGCGCCAGTTCTCGCTCTCAGAGCGTATAAACTCATGCTTCCTCCCCGTTGTTGCTGTCCCACCTTCCTCAAAGTTTGGTCTCACTGCAAAGAAAATACATGCCAGTGAACATGCATTCCATCTTTAGGAACCTTTAAACCAAAAGGGCTGAATTCTTGCTCCCTTAGAGGCAAAAATGCACCGGAAGTAAGCGGTGATAGGAACCTAGGAAAGGAATGAAAGTTCACAAAAGGAAATAGATGACAGACAGATTTCAAAAATCCCTCCACATTCCTACATACCCTGGGATGGAAAGACTGAGAAAAACGAACAACAAAAGGAAGCAAGTTATACAGTAAATTATGACATGGATAGGAAAGACAAAGGAAGACAACAGTTCAGAGACATAAGGAAGCATAAAAGGAAAGAAGTCAAAGCGTGCAAAGAGAAAGAATAAACTGCTGTATCATGAAAAGCCACATAAAGGAAATTGGAATACATTACACAGATTTTATACAAACCAAACATACTTTATTACAGAAGTAGCAGATATTTTTATATATTTGATCCAATATGATGTACAGCATCCTTGCAACATTTTTAGGGACAACTGAAAATTTAAAGTAGGATTAAAGATTAAACAAGAACAACACAGTAATGTTAGCATTATCCTGTGAAGCCATCTTCTGGAGAGCCAAGATCAGCATAGGAAGAGTTAGAATCAGCTATGCTCAAGTTCAAGGAGTTTAAACCAGAAGTTTAAGAGAGGATAGTCTTTTAGTTCCTAAAAACAATATTCCTTCTCCACCATTTCAAAACACTGGACAAAAAAAACCCTACTTATTTCTCCATCTCAAAACTTTCCACAGTATATTGTTTTAGGGAGGGACTATAGTCAGTACAGGTGGAGTTCAATCCAGAGTACAAAATCCAAGGCAATTCCAGTTTCCCACGCTCTAGGTTCACATTAAATCATTTTACCATTGTCAGAGGAACAAGTTTCTACAATATTTTTCAAGACTTGATGGGTCAAGTGGACAGGAAAGGCAAGAAACACCCCCGTGTTTAAGATGCAAGAGTTCTTCCACTCTCACAACTACTTCAGGACTACAAGTGATGACTTAAGGCCCTCAGAAAGATAACCAGAATACCTTTCTCTTAAGGTGTTTCTATATAATGAGCTAAAGTACATTGGGTAATTTAAAGTACATCAGTATCAACAGGGAATCTCAACTATGAAGCCTAGTATAACCCAGATACACATTTATGTCTTTGAGGGGGACATCTGGATGAAGACCACTTCTGTAATTCCTGGGCTTTGAGAACAAAAATTCGAAAACAGTGTATTTTGGGAAGCCTCTGGTGATATTGGCTCCAAATAAAACATAATTGCTGGAGGCACTCAACTCCCTTCATTTGGTAGGTGCAATGTTGGCAAGTTTACTTACCTGCAATGGATAAACCTTTGCAGATGAAGGTAAACCACATTGTTTTCCCATGCTTCACAGAAAACAGAAGACGGAAACAAGCTAGACAGAAAATCTAAGTCTGGGAAATGTAGGTTTTTTGGGTTTTGTGTTATTTATTTTTATTTTTGATCCCTGAAAAACATCACATAGAAGAATGCAGCAGAAGTGCAGAGAAGCCTCTCAGTACTGCTCCTTGGATGGGCTTTGCATAATAGAAATCTAGGAGACAGGGCTACAGAGCCAAGTCAGCCGAAAGTAAAACAGAGAGACAGTAGCCCTGGAGAGAGCTGCAATCCAACAGACCAGATGAGCCCAAGACCCAGATGATAAGGAATGTGTGTCATTCTTTCTGAAATTATTTTTTAAATGCTACAAGAAAGAAGAAAAATGTTTGGTTTTTTACAAAACAAGACACTCATTTTTTCCTCACAAAAAACACTTACTGACAGAAAATTACTCAATTTGCTATTTTGAAACTAGAAAATTCTTTCTAGAGATGGATGTATTATTTTCATCAAAATTCACAGCTATTACCTGATGCTCATTCAGTAACATTATTTGACAGATTTCAGGAAAAAATTATATCATTTCTTTCCTTTGTATTAAGTTAAGATTCTGAAAACTGCTCTTTAATATTGGCAAGCTATCATCTCATAGGTTCTGTTCTACGCTTCCAAAAAGATTTTGGGGGGGTGGAGGCAGTTACCTAAAGAATACTGTGGACTCTACTTTGCCACTGAGTATCTGTATGTTCCTAGTCCCTCTGCAGATATATTCATGCTCAAGGCATACCCAAGGCAACTCAGGTTTTCTTTGTCATTGAGACAGCTGGTTTTCCTCCCAAAAACTAAACTAGCAAAATCAGGCTTCATATTCTGAACTTGCAGAAAATGGCATCCCCATTAAAATGCCATTCCCCTTTGACACTGTGGGGTTTAAAACACGCATCTCTAGATCAAATGTTATTTGTCAAGATCAGATGCAAGTGAAAAGAAACAAGAAAAGAATCTATTATAAGGACTCAGTATTATGTTCATCTGAGAATGGTATGATCACCTGTGATTCTGAAACCTTTCTAAACACAGCAGCACTCCAGTATATCACATCAAATCACTGTTCTGCTGCTTCACTTCAGTGGAATTAAGAGAGAAAACGCAGCATATCCTGATATACTTAAGTTGTCTGATATTAGGACAACATAACAAGTAATATGCAAAGACAGCAAGGTATGTGTCAAAACAGACCTGGCATTAGATGATCTTATTCCAGCCAAGAAACTAAACTAGTTCTTCACAAACACAAACTGGTCACAGGTTAAGGATCAGAAAAATCAAGCTATTCAAGTGACAGACTATGACAAAACTCTATAAAGTAATACTCCTACAGCTTACATCTAAATTCATAACTTCCAGAGTCTTTGCAAACTGCTCATAGACTTGAGAACATTCATTTCAGCCGAAACGACTTAGGTCAGAGAGTCAGTATTTGGCAATGTTTTAAGGATGAAAAAAAGCTAAAATGCAATCTATGGTTTTGCTTTGGACTAATTGACTGGACTTCCTGAAGAGAAGGAGCAGTAAAAGGGCACCTCTGTTCAAGTCTGTCACAAAGCCAGCAATGGTGTTTACAGGAAACTTCAGATAGAGCCTAGTGGTATCCAGCCAAAAAAGCCTACAGCTGTGCTACATTGAGATGAAGGGAGAATAATGGTGAAGAACAAGAGAGGGATTTTGGGACATAGCCCCATGGCAACACATTTATGAAGAGGACTTACTAACAGAACAGCAAATAGTTTCTGTTCTCCATGCTGTCAGTCCATGTTTCCTATGACATGCTCACTGTGTGTAGAGAATAAACAGGAAAGTTATGACTGATAGCAATATGGTTTCCTCTAAAGAGATGAAAAACTAGAAGAGTGTATTAAGTGCTTTGACTTGTTCTCTCTTCTGCATGCTATAGATTTCCTCAAGAAGAGGATAAAAACAAAAAAAACTTTGCAGCTACTGTTTTTAAAGAAATTCAAGTAACTTTGCCTACATGTATAACTTTGTAGCTCATTTTACAGAAGAAAAACCAAATGGCCTTAAGATAATGTTTCTAGAGGACTGTATTTGACATGGTAGGAACACTGTAGGAATACATACATCATGCAGTAACACACTTGTAAACAGTGAGAGAGAACAAGAGTTCTGACGTCCATTTCTAGCTTCACATTTTCTTTCTCTCCATAAAATCTCCATCTCAACAGCAGGTCTTAAAGATGTACTACCCAACTATCACCCGGTATTTTTTCATTAAATTGATCATTATCCACTGTCAAGAATATGGGTGAACCAGTAAATTCAAAGGAATTAACAAGAGAGTTTAGTTCCATAACACACACACACCCCTACCTGGAAATCATGTAGTGTAGCTATTGCACCTGCTGCACAATTGTGTTAGATTTTCAACCCATTCAGTCAAATGAGAATAGAAAACCTGTGACTGGACAGCATACACTTCCTACAGTACAAAATATGGTTTCTGAGAAAGTACTGTTTGTAAAAAAAAAAAAAGCAACCACTTGTGAATAGAAGAGGCTGTCTGTAGTGGAAGATCAGCTTTGCTGGAGTATACTGGGAAGGGTAAAGGACAATTCACATTGTCCTACATGCTTGTCACAGAGGTGGGAGTCCCCTTGCTATATTATTTGCCCTGATTCTAAAGGTCACGCCATGCCTATCAATTTTCAGTGCTGTGCCTGAACATGTATTAAAATGTTCCATACTAATGAAGCAAAGAATTAATGTTTTGCAATTTAGGGTTGGGTGAAAGGTTAAAGGAAAAAAAAAATCAGGGAGGATTTTGTTTCCTAAGCAGGAAAGTCTACATTAATAATTTTCCCAGCAGGCCTTCAGTATTTTACTGCAAACAACCATGGCCTTTGTTTCTCAGATCCTCTTACATGTGACGCTCGATCAAAGCCCTCACATCAGCAGCTCACCAAGGGGAAAAAAAAAAAAAAAAAAAAAAAAAAAGGGCATGAAATACTACTGCATTACAAAGCTCTCCTCAGAGTTCAATGTAGTAGTGCAGCATGCTGGCCGCTGTGCAGTCATTTGGCTATAACAGCTTGCCTGAAACACTCTTCTGAGCTGGTGAGAAAGAAAATAGCTTAAGTAAAAGTGGTTTCATTTACTGCATGGAATCAGCAACCCACTTAATCTGCATTGTTTCATTCCTAAGCTTTAGCAAAATCCTGTGATTAATTCCATGTTTTCACAAAGGAGCAATGTGGAGATGGAAGAGAAGTGGCCAGATCTGCATCTTCTGACCAGCATTAAGCTACACTTCAGCAACACCCTCCAGAAACCACAGGCTGTACCATTAGCTGCAGCCCACTTTTCTGTTAACACCAACACTCAGGAGTTGGGGACCTAGTGAGAAGAGGAAGATGTGGCACCAGACAGGCAGCAGCAAGACAAGAGTTCCTAAATATACTGTAGTTGACACTGGTTAGGGTGAAAAATATCAAAGAACAGTGTGTGTTTTTCAGCAGCAATATGGGAACTTTGTCCATTTAGCTTTTCCAGGGGAATTTTGGCCTTTTCAACTTTCATGTAAAATTTTAATATTATACAAACCTAAAAAATTATCTTGATTAAGGAGGTGAGGGGGAAGGCACCCCTTCTCCAAGTAAGTGTTTGAGGATTTCTCCTTGGCTTGTATGAGGGTTTGTGTTGGGTAAAGAAACGCTCCTAACAAACCAGCATTCTTTTCCACATGATCAGAACTAACCAGCCCCCCTGCAGGCAAAATGACCAATCAAATCAGCTTCAGATAAAAACCAACCCCCCAGCACTATAAACTTAGGAATGAGACATACAAACCCATTTTAAAATTTAAAAAAAAAAAAAAAAAAAGGAAAAAAAAGATCTCTACCAACCACTTGTGGGAAGTTTCTTGCCAGTCCTGGGACCAATACACAAGACTAGCCTAGTCCCTCTTCTGGAGCCAAAGTATTCCACTTCTCCTGCACACAACCCCTTCAAAGACTGGTAAGTACACAAAACGATGTTGTTTTGTTGATGTTGGGTTTTTTTTTTCTTTTTTTTAAATTCTTATTGTACAGCTTGAAATGGTTGTCATTGTTTAATCAAAGTTGTTTTCAGGGCAGTTTTATTTCTAAAGCTTGCTAAATCAAGTATCACCTTCAACAAAACAGTTTCTGATATTCTCCCCTCAAAGAAAATGCTCTCACAGATGACCATGGTCCCAACAGCATATAGAGCAAACCCGAAGTCGTCATGAAGTAATTTTTCCACAAAGTTTTCAAGATAAATAATGCTAGTAAGACTCTGCAACACTCTGTATGCCAGGAGCATTTGGAAGCCTCTAGCTAAGGTAGCCAGGTATCACCTGGCCAAACGTTATGAAAAAGTCATCCTCACCTCCTTTCTGCATTAATCGTAACTGAGAACTTAGCTTCCATTCCAAACCAAATTAAACAGATAAGCTTCACCTCTTACAATTGGAGATGGTAAAAACAGACTTGGATCTCCTGCCTTCAATCATTTTCAATCAATACATTCTCTGTGCTTATGAACATGCTGTGAGCCAGCTCTTCTTCCCAGGAAACCAGGCACAGGCACCGAGTACAAACTCCAACACTGTGGAAAACTCATTCTAGACAAGCCACTGGGAAGTCTGCATCAAAAACTTGCTCCTCGAAAATAGCAAGTTCTACAAAAAATGGATAGCAGCAGACTTCTATACTACAGCCCTATATCAAATAAAATGCTCCCTCTTAACTGTAAATTTACTCCTCCATTAACAATACTTAATTTTACATTTAAGTTTCTCTCTAAGGATTTAACATACACTAGTGTATTTTAAGGCATTAAACAACATTTAACCAAAGTGTCCGTAAAGTTTTTCTGCTTCTCTAAAGGTGGTTGGTCCACTCAGGTGCTACTTCACAATAAAGAATTAGAGCTCATATGGATCCTCACAGGACTTTCAGCATGCTGTACTATATGAAAACACATTACACACAAAATGGAGCATTACAGATGTCCCCAAATATTAAGTACATAAGCAGTCTTGCTTTCTGCACTACGAAAAATAAAAAAAGCAATAAACTCTCCCCATTTTATCAAAATGGGGGGGATGTGAATTTTTTTTTTTGTTGCTTTGGGTTTGTTTCTTTTTTAAATGCATTCTGTAGTAAACTGTCACGGTTAAAAGTAGGAGCTCTCACACGTTATACTTTGTGGCACTCGCTTTGAAAAGTATGACTCGGGCTTGACAAGTTACCATTTTTACAAATTTTACTTTTATATGTAAAAAAATCCTGAAAACCGTTATCTTAATTCTGCAGATTGCTTGGAAAAAATGTTTTGTCACAAACTATTCCCATTCATCTTAGCGAGGCATTAGCTCCAACCCTAAAAAAGAAATATGTTTGAAATTTTAACTATCCTACTAACAACAGCAGCATAATTTTTCACCTAAAGCAGTTTTCTTACCTGAATTACTACTTCCTACATTTCTAAGATTGCCCCTCATTTAAATTATATGATCCAGTCATGACATCAATAGTGAAAAACCACTTCACTTCCTAATATTAGTGTCAGAGCATCTCAGGGACTGCCATTCAATCGAAAAATAACAATACTGAGATTTTAATAGCATGAAAGCACCTTTAAAATCAAAGATACACTTAGTTTTTTCTTGTTGAAAAGTGCAGAGGCAGCCTCACATCTGAATGATCACAGCTTAGAGTACAGAGATGATGTTTAAAACTAGTACAAAATTATGTGGACCCACGTCAAGTAAAAAGGGAATGTACACATTCCCAGAGGGGCATGCCAGCACCTCCTGGGTTCTAATAAATCTTCAAATCGTGCTACAGTTGTAAGCAGTTTTTGCAGTTACTCCCAGCAAACAGCAGGTGCCCTTGACCACTGTTGTCCTAATGAAGCAGTGCAGTATGAACTGCCTCAAATCTCTTCCAAGGTCAATTAGAATTATTTTGTTGTAAGTAGAAATTGGGCAGGTAGGGCAGCGGTGCAGAAGTCTCCCCTGAACAAAGCACCACATATAAAGGCATTCAGGCACCTAAAAAGGTTGCAGGTATATTAGTGTACTGAAAACAGGCTGGAAGTGTCACTTGAAATGCCTTCAACTGAGAAGGCAAACAAAATGAAAAGGAATGCACTGCTGCAAATGAATTCCCCTGCAATTCTACCAGATTCTTAACAGTTGAGCTTCTGCTGACAAGAGAAAGGCAAGGCAAGAGGAAAGAAGAGGAAAGCAACATAGTGGCATGAAGCACCAATGGTAACAAAGATCTGTTAAAACACAGAGAAGATGATCTCAATCAAAAAAAGCAAAGCATGAGAGATCAGTGTGCTGCATCGTGAATTTCAGAAATGCAAGCAATACCCTAGAGCTGTAGGGCAAGCTTTTATTGCACATAAATCATTAGCAAACCAGGTCACTTTACAACCTGTCCAACTGCTAGGAAAAGGGAAACTGACCGATTTAAAAAGTTAGGACTCGCCCTACCTGGACTTGTTTTTGAAGATCATACAGAAGAAGCCAGAATGAAGGACAATGATGGTATAGCGATTTTAAAAAAGCTAAGAACTGACATACACAATGGAGCTGGTGACAATCATCTAATTCTCAATAGACTGGAACAGGAAGGATTAGACACACTGAATGAATCATAAAAGACTGGTCAATGTGCCAAAAGAGGTTTAGAAGAAGTTATTTCTGACAGTTCCTGTCTTTCCAGTCAAGGGCTATCAGCTGGTTAGATGGAGGAAGAAGGAACACCCCAAAACTAGGAAGTTTTACAACAGTTTCACAAGTCAGGAACCAGGAAAAGCAAAACCAGATAAACAATGTAACACAAAGGTTAAGAGATTACACTAGGCTAATCTAGATTAGAAACACAGCATTTAGCAGCAGAGACAAGTGTGCCGCAACAAACTATGCAGAATTTTTCTTTTCAAGTCAAAGCTGAAATTCTTTCCTAAAACACGAACTGGTTGAAACTGCGATTAATGTGGGGACATCAAGGACCATGCTGGGCAATGAATCAAATCAGGTGACCCAAATTGTACTTTACAACTTCATTAACTTCTCACTAAAAAGGAAAGAAGGTATTTTTAATTTTTTACTACAGTGGCCAAGGAAAGGAGTAGACAGAAGACGGTAATGCCTTTTAAATTCAAAGTCACTCTACTCTTACACTGACTCTGCATTTGAGAATACAGAAGACTGATTCTCTAACCCAAGTAAACTATCTCTCACAACACAGCTGTTCTTTCACATCTTAAGCTAAATCAATTGCATTGCTTTCGAAGCCTATTTGCAATTTGTTTCCCATTTTTCCCACTCCAGAGATACGTAGCTCTTAAAGCCATAAATATCCCGGGGGGGGGGGAACAAACCAACCCACAAACAAGAAGTTTTGTAACTCAAACTTAGGTACTTCCAATGTTATCACTGCCATCAAATTAGAAACCTAATATTTTCAACAGTCCTAAACAAGGAAAAAAAAAAGAGGCCTATACCACATGAGACCAGAGCAGTATCCTGTAACCCCTGCAGGCAAACTCCCCTGCTGGGAGTCTCAAGGAGCAGAAACAGCAATGTTGTGAAATGTGCTGCTGGGGCCTAAAGAACGTTCTCTTTCTCAAGTACCTTCAAAACCTGTCAGAAATGGGTCCTCCTCCACAGATAAGATCCCAAAGAACCTCACAGTGAACGACTAAATTTTTTCGGAGCTTTAAGTTAATATTAAGTGATTAATCACCACCCTAGAAAGCTTCTTAATCAACAAAATTGAGACCCCACAATGCTGACAGCACTTTGCTCTGAGTAGTCCATGGTGCTCAAGCAGGCCACCGGAGCTTTGATGTGTGTTGCCAAGAAAAATGTACCACAGTCAGTGGAAAAGTTGTTCCTTTTTCTCTTAATGTATACAACACAGAAAAAAGGCTTCTGTCACCAATCAGTATCAGATTCATTATCACAGCATATGTTCGTTTTACAAACCCAATTTACTTACGGGTTATGAAGCAGATGCTGCCCTTAAAAACAAACAACAAAACCACAACAAACTACTGTGTTTGTATAAATTCTCCCGGTTCTTTGTTGTTGTGGATTCCCGCCCCCAAGAATTCATTGTTTACATTCAGAGGCATTTTGCTCTCTAAGTGTTCTCTTCTCAAATAAGAGAGCACTTCTTGTGCTTAGTGCTTACTCTGAGATGATAAAGACAAGGCATTGTCCACAGCTCATTTTGCGCATGGTTCCCATCATCCTTCCCATTCAGAGATGCCCTTCTCTTAGAAGGGGGCTCTTCTAAATCTTAGCACAAGACTCTGCTCTATAGACAAGTCACTAATCATCTGCTCCTGAAGCATTTAAAATTGTAACCACGTTACTGTAAACTCTAACGGTGCAGCAAGACTGAAATCTGTCAGTGAGCTATATAAGTAGACCAAAGACCAAACTCAGGTTTGAAGGCAGGGGATCATGCTATAAACTGAATGGAATATGCTCAGAATCCCCCAGGGAAAGTAGCCTGGTAATATCGATCAGAAGTCTCAGTAAGCCTGCCGTGTCATTTGGCACAGGGAGCAGTTTCAGAATATTCCTTCTAGAAGATGTGAATGGGGAAATAAAATCCACCAAATTCCACTCAGGCCATCATCTACTCTACCTCCTTTGACTACAGCAGAGATAGAAGAAACAGCTGGATGGTTTTGAGAACCTACAGAAGGAAAAAAGAATAAAATGAAAATTTAGCTAAATTCACTGCAATGTCAATTCTCATACTTCAGTATGCATTAAGCACAAGTAAAAGCAAAAGAAAATGTTCCATAATTATTAAAACTTCGTATCAAGATCAAAACCAGTCAGAAAGCTGCTGGCTTACAGCATCAAAGATCACAAGAAATATTTTTACCTTTCATATATTCATTCTGAAGTTCAGGATCCTTAGATCTAATGTGTTTAAAATAAAACTAAGAGCACTCTTGCGGGCGTGGGATATGCAATTCCTCTAGCCTGTCTGTACACTTGCATTATACACTGAAACAGTCATAATTCAGAGAAACGTGAAAATTGATAGGAAACCAACAAAACTAACACATATAATTACGATTTGCAGAATTTACACTTTTTTAATCCTGTTGCTCTACAAACAAGCTTTCTCACAACCTTAAGGAAGTTGTACACATTCTGATGTCTATTTTACATGAAACCATATTTAATTTTAATCTGTCCCAGGTGAACTTTAAATGTTCAGTACTTATAAATTGTATGGATTTGAGTGGCCAGTGTCATTTCAAAAACCATTCAACCCCTCTGACAAGTCTGGCAATTTTTGAGGTTTAAAACTAAACAAAGAAACCTAGCAAGTCAAATACCTCCAAATATATACTTTGCCTCCTACATATGCAACTCTACCTTCACCCCCTAATTCCCATACACTTGCTGTCCTATTTTCATATTTGGTCACTAATAAAAAAATACAATTCTTAGACATACTAGACTTCAAATGATGTCACAGCTTATTTTCAGGATTGGTCTCCTGCCTTCTTTTTTACCCAATCCTTACATAAACAGCCTCAGGTTCCCAGAAGCAGCTCTGCCTTGAATACTGTAATTCATTCTGCTTAACTGCACATGGCAGGTGCAGACAGTGGTCACTTCCTGAGTTAGGAAAGACCAAAAGGGCTGCCAGACAGACTACAGCATTCTCCTAAAATACATGAGCATATTAGAGAAATAATAATGTTATTTCTGTAGTACTATTGTTAATAGTATTCAAATAGTATTGGTAAACATTATGCTCTGCTAAAAAGTAGTTACAAAACTTGACAGAATAAGAAAAATTCATACTCTTTGCAGATACAGTATGCCTAATCTCATCCCACTCACCTCTAAAGAATTAAAGCAAGCAACTCAAATGTAAATTTAGGAAAGTATGAAAGTTATATTTAAAGCACTAAGCAGGGAAAATTTGAGACATAGTCAGATTTTTAAACTTAATCTTTTTTAGCAAAGTATTACCACAAACAGTGGTAAATTCCTCTCCAGGCTCCTGATTTAATCTTCTCTGGATTGCAATGTATAAGCCCTCCTTTGTTGGCTGCTGTATTTCAACCCCTGCTGATGTGTCAAAACCTGTGAATGTTAGGCAAAATACAAATATCCTGCATTATATTGTGCTTTTTTCCTTTTTTTCTCTTTTCCAGAAGATGACAACAGATATGATAGAGAGCAATAACACCAAATCCAGTGCTCCCCTTCTGACCCAAAGATACCTGAGGATGGTTACCAAGGATGGACACAGCACATTCCAAATGCATGGTGCCCAGGGAAAAGGTCTGGCATACCTCCGAGATGCATGGGGAATATTAATGGACATGCGCTGGAGATGGATGATGCTTGTCTTTTCTGCTTCTTTTGTCATTCACTGGCTAGTCTTTGCAGTGCTTTGGTATTTGCTGGCTGAGATGAATGGGGACCTGGAGCTGGATCATGATGCTCCACCTGACAACCACACTATATGTGTCAAGTACATCACCAGTTTTACAGCTGCTTTCTCATTCTCCCTGGAGACACAACTCACAATTGGTTATGGCACTATGTTCCCAAGCGGGGACTGTCCCAGTGCTATTGCACTGCTTGCAATACAGATGGTCCTGGGGCTCATGCTGGAAGCCTTCATCACAGGTAATCCTTCACATTTAATCTTTAAATAGAATAGGTGTAACAATTAGGCTTAAGAAATGGAGCTAGAAATAAAATAAGTCATCATATTGATATCTGAAAGAACAACTAAGTCACTCACTACAAGGAAAATGGGATTTCAGATATGTAGTAGTAAAAGTTAACACCTTTCATTAACAAGACACATAAATTAGGTGGTACCAGGGTTTTAAGTTTCCACTGCTCATACTTGTGGCAGATTCCCACTTAGCACTCTCAATCACTTACTTCTTACATCATTCTTTCTCCAAGTTTTTTCCCTATGGAACTGAAGTATTTTAACTCAATTTGTTTTGATTTTAAGGCTTACTTATCTACCTGAAATATTTTTGCTCATCTTTAACATAGTATTTAAGTATTCCTCAGTACCTGATGTATTAAAATTTTTTACATTGTCACAACTTTTTTGAGGTATTTTAAATTATTTTAAAAAGCTTTCAGGTTTAAAGTATTTCACAAGACTTTAAGAATACACAGGTTAGTTTACTGTGTATTAGAAAAGGGCTTCTCCACTGGTAGTAGATCAAGATCAGGTACTTTTACCAATTACAGTAAACCAGGGCAAGCTAATGGCTCTCCTTCCTACAGCTACCGCTCACTCTCCAAATACTAGAAAAGGAATCATTTTAGGAAAGCTGTACTTCTTAACAAAAATGGGTTAGTGCAATGCCAGCCGAGCAGTTTTCAAGCATGCAGGCTGAAGCTAGAAAGACCATGTCCACCTAAACCTGCTTCTGTCCCTTTGGAGCATGTCATGGAGCTTGAAGGCTTCAGGGAAGCAACGCAGGCAGGGTGCTCATATTCAGTTTGTTCTTTTCTATGATGCAGGTGCTTTCGTGGCAAAGATCGCCCGACCAAAGAATCGGGCGTTCTCCATCCGTTTCACCCGCTCTGCTGTAGTGACACACACTGAGGGGAAGCCATACCTTATGTTCCAAGTGGCCAACACACGCTCCAGCCCACTGACTAGTGTCCAGATTTCTGCTATACTTTACCAAGAACAAGAGAATGAGCAGCTGCACCAAACTAGCATTGACTTCCACCTAGACAGCATTACTTTGGATGAGTGTCCTTTTTTCATCTTTCCACTGACATACTACCATTCAATCACACCATCCAGCCCCCTGGCTGCTCTCCTCCAAAGAGAAGCTGCTCACCATTTTGAGCTGGTCATCTTTCTGACAGCTGTGCAGGAAGGCACAGGAGAAACATGTCAAAGGAGAACATCCTACCTCCCCTCAGAGATCATGCTGTACCATCGCTTCGCCTCCGTGCTAGCCCGCAATGCCAAGGGTGAATATCAGATCAAGATGGAGAATTTTGACAAGACTATTCCTGAATTTCCAGCTGCAGCTGACTCAAAAAGTCCAAAAAGGACTGATAAGGAGATCCGCATCAATGGACAGCATGCCGACAGCTTCCAACTCTCCGAGACTGGCTTCACAGAATAGAGAGAACAGACTTTGAACTCTGTGGTTTTTTAATTATTATTACATTAAACTTTCAGGTTCCATTTACAACCTTCCTTGCCTGCTCTGCCATCTTCTAGTGATCTTTCTCTTATACTCCCATCCTTTTGATTACAACATGTTATGCAGAGTAAAGAGAACTGGTGTACCACACAAGCTAAGGAGAAGCTGGATTAACCATCCAGGACAAAGTCAGGTACAAGAATCACAGTACTAATTCATGAAAATTAAGAGCTACCTGATGAATTCACCAGACTATGATTAAAGCCACACTGACCCTGAAAGGAGAGACCTTCAAAAGTCCTAAAGCTGACCAAAATCATAATTAACCAGCTTGGGACAAAATGGACAACAAAATACAAGAGAAAATTCTCAGTCAAAACCAATATGGGGTTATTCAGTTAATACATTAGGTCCTGGGATAAGCAACTCCGTTCACCCAAGATCCTGATTTTTCTATTTTCTTAACTCTTAGGGGATACAGAGCTGTATCCATTTTCAGATGGCTGAATTCATTCTTAGCAAGTGCTGTCAATCTCTCATGGCAGTGAAAAGCACTCCTGCTGTGCTTATTAAGCCAAATTGTAAATATTAACTCTAGTTCTTCATTCTGCCAAATAAGAGAGCATCTCATTTCAAGACAGGCCTATGAAGACACTATCAAAAAATATTGATGTATATGATGCATGCTGCAGTGGGATTTTTTTCGTATTTGGAAACACTGAATAACATATTTAGCAATGGAAAGCAGGCTATTTTAAATGAATTAATGTACTTTTTTTTTTTAAAAAAAAAAAAGGACCACACATTCCACATGTTCTCACCTTTGCGCTGCTTGTCTCAAGTAGATCTGACCCAGAAGGATGCACTATATACGTAAGTAGAACTGCATCCATTTATATTTTATGCTAACACAAATATTTGCCTGTGCACACAGCACAAAAATATTTAGACACCTGAATCAATTCTAAAATAAAAAATTAAAACAAACTATACATGAGACTTCTGTATTTAAGTGGCTTACAAAACTATTGTAATTAAGACACTGTTCTAAGCTCCTAAATAATTTAAGAAGCAAAAGGACAAAGAGAATGATGACTATTTATTTCTAAGCTCTCAACAAAAGCAGTGCCTATTACATGTTCACATTTGAACAGTCAAGTACCAAAATAAAGTAAGTTATCTTTCAAAGGTAAAAGACTTTTCTCAGAAACCAAGATGGCATAAATAGCAACTTTCACTAACCATTTCATAATACACTACCAAATATGCTTCCTTTTAACTTCACTGAAGTGGTCAGCAGCAGGAAAAATAGTTCTCAAGCTACCTGATGAGATACTATTTAACTATGAAGAATTCTTCAAGCCCCAAAACTCTGTTAACTGAAGTGTATTCACAACTCAAAAAAGGCCAGCAAAAAGCTACCTGTTTTAGGGTCTGGGGAAATGGGAAGCAGCCCCACAGGAGCATTTCAGACAGGGAAGGGGAATAAGGCAGAAGGCCCACATTTTCATTGCAATTCAGCTCTCATTCGAAAATTTTTCAAGTATTGCCTCCCCGCACTCCAGATCTCAGTCAGATTTGGGTTTGCCACAAATACGCTCAAAATCTCTTTTTTTTTGAACTTAATTTTATATAAAAGCATTAATGAATATTGTAGACCTTGGACAGGAATACACTACCTAGTTACGTTGCCTCTCATCCCTACTTTTCTCAGCTGTTGACCCATACCCAACTGAAAGATCCCTTTTCCACTGATAGGAGTATCAGTACCAGTAATTTAAACTATTTCTTGCAATTGTTATTTCCATGCTCTCTACCAATGTAAGACGTTGAGAAGAGTCCTACATATTAAGAACCAGTGCAAGAACAGGAGAACAGATTCCTGGGTAAAGTCTGAAATAACTGTTTAGAAGAAGGAGTAGTATTCTGTGTCAGGTATTGTTTTGCCCATATATCACATACTCCAGCCTCAGACAAAAAAATTGTTCTAAAATTCAGGTGTGAAATCCCAACAGCATAGTACTACAGTCTCACCAATTAGAGCCAAAGCTATAAAGCTATTTCTTATAGGTGATTCATTTGGTTTCTATATGACTTGATACTCTGAAATTGTCCTGTTTTTTAAAAATCATTTTCTGTTTGTAAATCTGGTTTAAAAAGGGGGTACAACAGCAAGTACAACCAAAAAAATATGTTTAGTATACAGTAAATGCAGTCTACAAATACTACATTTCAGAATGTAAAGCTGAAGAATACTACAGAAGCAAACAAGACAAACACAACAATATAGTTATTTCAGAACAGCTGCAGAACTAGGGGTATACAAAATTACAGTTCCAGAGAACTGGTGAACTGTGGAGGTCTGATAAGCTATTGGAAACATGCCATGAGCCAAACTGGAATATATGCCTAGAAAAATTGCTGATGGGCTCTGATGCAACAGAAGTGCACTCTATGCTTTGTCTAACATTGGAAGAGCAACATAGTGGTGAACCTTCTTTGGATGTACATCTTACTAGCAGGGAAGAAAAACAAGCCAGGAAGAGTAAGGGCAAGTGCAATTCACAGAAATTCAACATCTTTTTTATAGGCACTTGAACACTCTTTTTATCATCAAGACTTCTTAACCTAACCAAAAAAAAACCAAACCAAAACAAAACAAAAAAACCTCACAACCAAAAAACACAAACAACCCACATTAAATAAATCAGGTTCCACAACTGACTTACTAAATGTCTTATTTAATCTACATTACAAGTATTTACTACTAGTGTGTAATTGCTGGTAACTAATCAAATCCCCTCAGCTACTAAGCTGGTATTAGTCAAGAGTCTTCACAGAAAATTAAGCACCTTTTGTGCACTTCTAAAAGACAATTGTGATCAAGAAAACAACTTCCTCATTTTCTTGGCTAATGGCCTCAGCCTTCCAGAAGTGATTTGGGTTCTCAATGAAGTCTGTCAGAGCTGTGACAATTTGTAGCAGAAATTAGCAAATACTTTGTGCATCTTCAATTTGCATACTAAAGCTAGGAACCGCTACTGTTTATGTTGAGAAGCAGTCAAATGTGAACTGGCAAACTGCTGCAAGCACTGAAAAAACAATCATCTTTACAAATAGCATGTTGATCATATTTGAGAATATTGTTGCATGTCTATCATTTTTTTTTATCTCATGATTTTTAATTGAGGGCATCTTGAATTGTCATCCATTACGAATGCCCAGAAGAGTTTAACATTTCATCTCTTAGTAATTCTGTAATGTGATCACCCAGAACAAAGAATATGAAAAAGCTGGCAACTCACTAGATTATGTAATTTGAGGCTAAACTAAAGCCCTATGAAAGAGCAAGGAAAAACAGAAACTCAAAAGTTAGAAGAGAAAAATCCTAGACTAAGGAGTTTAATGAGGGTAACCGAAACCAATATATGCACCTGCTAAAGCATGTTAGCCTGCCTATCAGTGCCTCCTTGGTCTTGCCACTTCCAGTGCCTTCTGTGGTATACTAGAGCTCAGTATTAACATGGGATGACTTCTGGCACATCTGTACCCCTATCTCACACTCAAAATATTTAGTCATTGGAAAGCCTTTACGTAACTAGTTTTTCATTAATCAAGGCTTGAGTCAGAACAGACTAACACCTCTGTTAACATTTCTGAGTTCTTACCTTATTTCTCTTTGAAGGTAAAAAGGAGAGAAATGGTCCTCCCACTGACTGAGACATTAATCTGACATAGCACTATGCAAATAAATGACTACTGTTAAAACAATCCTCAGGAAGACTGCAGGCCTCTTGCCTCTAACACACTGTGCTAGAGAACTTTTAGTCAAAGAAAACCAAACTAGAAGACAAGTAGAACAAGAGATTTAAGAGGAGCAAACAGGTACTACAGAAAGCTTCATGATTTGAGAATAAGCACACCAACCCTCACAATGAACCAGGACTTCCACAAAGCACACAGGGGCACCATCTTCTCTAGAAGAATGGCTCACAGAAGATGCATTCCAAAGTCCCGGTCACTAGCTTTTGCTACAAACACGGCACACTCTTTATTAGATGAAGCATTAACTCCCACGTGCAGGCAGAAGTCAGCTTCAGTAAGGACATTACACTTTATGTAAACTCTTCTTCATTTCCACTGAGATACAAAACTCATCCTAAACTGACATGCAGTGTTTTTATCAGTCCTAATCGGAAGTGTGGTACATTCTGCAGTCTGATCTGGAAGTGTTGTAGTTTTATCACAAGAACAGGAAGGACTAAATAAATAAAATAAAATCAACTGTGGCAGACATTACTTATACATCCATTTGTCTTTTGGAAAAACTGCAGTCCTGCAATCTCAGTAGTACTTATTTTTCCTACTTTCATATTTTTTCCAAAAGAACTCTGAATATAAGGACACACTGAAAGTCTAAACTTTCACTACTGGCATTTAAAGATGGACAATCTCAGAACAGTCTCAACTTATTTTCACAAGTAACCTCTTAGGGAAAAGGAATAAAAAAAGCAACATCTTAGTGGTAATTTTCATCTTAAAAGGCAGAAATACAAAAGCATTCTTTAAAGTATTTGGAAATCAATTCCTATATGGAGAGAGGATTGGGAGGACTTCAAAAGCAAACATGCTAATTTAAGACTCTTAAAAGTATGTGCCTCCGTGGTAATCTGGAAGATTATTAAAATGCCAATTTCTGCTATTCTCATTTAAACAATATTGACAGCTAAGCAGGGATTAAAATATATTCCTGCCAATTTTTAATTGCAGCTGAATCTCTTTGCTTTTGTCTTGAAATTCAATCTGCAATTATCTTTTCTGACCTATGCTTTATCAGTATGTTCACTACAGCGGATATTTTGCCAAGACTCCTTCAGCAAAGGCCAAAAGATCCTCTGGGTCCTAAAAAGACAAGATTCTTTGTCAACAAACGTTAACTAGCTTTACAAAACTTCTCATTAAGCACTGTGGTACATGCATGTGGAAGCACATCAGAGAAAAAGGTCTTATAAGAGAACAACCAATGCACGACCCCAGGAAGCAGAAAAATCACTGTAGTTACTACATATCCAGGTGATAGATGACTTCCTTTAATGTTCTTACCACTCCCAGAATAGATTTTAACTAAATGGCCATGTTCCATTTCCAAGACAACAACCCACTCCAAGTTCAGCTGAACATTCAGACATACTGCGTTCACCATTAAGGATCCAGTATTCTGCCTGAATGAGGCCAGTGTGAAGCATTTAAGAAACAGAACAGGAGAGGAACAGCAGAGAGGAGGACCAGATGGTAACATGAATGAACAGAAGATTTGTATGATGACAAACTGGTTTGACAAACAGTAAATGCATCAGCATGGGAACCTCAGAACATTGCTGTTGGGATCTACCTCGAACTAGCAAATATTAAAAAAAAAATTAACAGAACACACAGTCCAGAAGTCCTAGATACCAACAAAGCACGCACTAGAAACATTTTAAAGCTGCACTGCAAAGGCATATTGCCTGAGCACACCTGTCAATCAGCAGAGGTACAGGAATTTAGTTCTAGCTGTAGACATTACATCTTAATGGAATAAATAAAACCCACTTACTGCAGATTTTTCTTATCTAAAACATTTTAGTGTCGGATAGTGAAAACAACACAAAAGACAACGCTGAGAACACATTTAAGTAACCTTGCACAATACCACGAACCCTGTATCAACACGATACTTGGAGCAGTAAGAAAGGTTTATATACATGTAGGTCCCTTCCCCAAAATGCACCCTGCTCCTCCCTCCCGTTTTCTGCCCATACAGTAACAAAACCATACCTGGATCTTTTCGCCCTGGTTTTTCAAAGCGTCTGTCTCCCCTAGAAAGGCAGAATAGAAGTTTCAAATAAGGTTTTGGAACTCCTCCACTCATTTTAGGTATGGGTTTTTTGGTTTTTTACTTCTAAACTTGGTAGGGGGCTTCCCCCCCCGCCCCCCCAAATCAGAGCTTGATGGACAATATCTTTAAAAGTCCAAGTGACAACTGAAATTTTCAGGAACATGGATATGCACATGGCCTTTAGCAACTAGATACGTTTTGATATTCAACCCTAAGTACTGTTAACAACATTGAGACTACAACTGAAGTGAATCCTTTAGCAATCCATATTTTCACCCATCATTTCCATTGCAACCGACAATTTATATTTGTCTTAAAGTAGTTCCTTCTTCAAAGGAACTCAGCAGAAGAAAAAACCAACTTTGCAGAAATACTCTTTTACTTGCTCCTGAGTTTCTAGAAATATTACTGTGTGGACTCCATCTCAGAAATTCAGACGCTCCACTCAAAGATACACCTAATCACCTTTGTAAAGTGTTTTTATGAAGATAAAAGGCAGAAATGGAACCTGAGCAAAAGTATGTAAAAAAACTTAAAGGGCTAGAGTTCTGTTACCTTTCCTCCCAACTCTGTGATCTGTGCATTTCCCTGCCCCCTCCTCGCCCAAATCCACCCTCCACTTCATCAAAACTTCTTTGGTAGAAACCGCTTTCTCCTCGGCCTCTGCCTGAAAAGACAAAAAACACAAGTGTTTGTACAAATAGTAACAGAAGTTGAAAAAATCAGGTAGGTTTCCCTTTCCTGGTGTCTCTGTGAACTAATCTTGGGAGTCTTAAGCCCCAGTGAAATTATGTAGGGCAAAGGGAAAAAGAACAAAGACTGAAGAAAAAGTCTTATGTAAAAATTCTTACCAAGAAGCACAAGATCAGATAGAAAGGCAAACACTTGGAAATAAATAGTATGCAGAAGAAAAACCACAAAAACCAGATACTTACCCAACAGAAATTATCAAACAGGGATGCACTGTTCACACAGTTCATGTGTGCTTTACATTCATAAAGATCAGACTGCTTTTAACAGCAGAATCCAGTATAATGGTACTGCACTGTAGATGTACTCATAATTACAGATGTCAAGGTTAATAAAAGAGAAGGAAGCTTCACCACTATGAAGTTCTAGTGATTCCCAGCAGAAATCACCCCCAGGAGCAGTGGGAGAAGAGAAGAATCACAGGTTGGGTATAGACAGGACAGAATGAAGAACCCCAATAACTGTAGAAGAAATCCTACTCACTTTTTCAAGAAATGATTCTCAACAGGTAGCTACCAAACATCCAGCCTCAAGCCAAGAAGTAACAGAAGTATTCTTAACCAAAGCATCTCAAAGCATATCTTCAGTGTTTGTGTGGGTGTGGGGGTTAAAAAAAAAAAAAAAAAAAAAAAAAAAAGGAAAAAAACACCTATAGATCCCCAGATTTTAAATACAGCTTTCAGCTCTGGTTAGATCAATGGCTGAGGTGAAGTTTCCAGATCTACAAAACACTGCTTCACAAAGTGCTACAGCAGACAAAATGGAAGGTTTTTGTCAGCTAACTCACCATTTCAAGGATCTCACGGAAAGAAGATGAACAAGTGAAACACATCAATCAGTTTTTCCTACGTACACATGCACTCTCTACAGTCAAGTCCAAGAGCCTAGAAAGCACCTGATAAAGGGAACTCTTAGCTGTAAAACTATCACAAACCTCAATCCTTCCACATTTTTTTTTTTTCTTGAAGGCAGGAAGAGAGAAAACCCACCTCAAAGGATGATATGCAAACCTGGCTGGGGATCTAGAGGAATAAGAGTAACAAAATATAACAGGAAATAAACACCTTGAAAACTGACTCCAGTCTCTGTAGTCTTCTGAAGAAAGTACTGATAACAAGCCTCTACATCTAAAAATCTAAAGACCCTTGGATGCACCAAGGCATTGTACCATATTTCAGTGTCCTATGAAAAAAGGCTCAAAAAAAAAAAAAAAAAAAAAAAAGGCAGTTTTAACAGTTTCTCTACTATTCCATACCAAATCTCTTGGGGAAAAAACACTGCTTTCCATGCAAAGAAAAAGCGATCACCAGATAATCCAGTCAGTCTCCTGAAGTACACACTGATTTTGTATCCAGCAGTACAGGTTGCAGGGTATATAAGGAAGCCAAAGTTAGTATCTGTACAGTTTCTCCTTCTGCTTCAGAAATTGGATTTAAAAACCCTCTTCAGACAAAACTATCCTGTTCCAAGCACAAGCAAAGCAGTTAAGTGGCAGAATTCCTTGTCACAGAGACGTGGACTTCCTCACCACAGTTTTGGGGATGCTTCAGATGGAGACTCATAAAAAACCTCATAAAAGATACATACCACTGAGATTTACTAAACACAGATACCACATCTGGTTTGGGAAATACACTGAGCTGCAAACCTCTGGAAGCTGAGCATATATGTGATGCTTCTTCACCTTTGTATTTTTGTATAGCCCTTATTCTCTTGCCAAGGCATCTTCTTTTGGCTGTTGCCAGAGACAGACTGTTGAGTTAAATGAGCCCTTGCCTGATTCAGCATAGCTGTTCCTACACAAACTGAGGTGGAGACAGAGGAGTTGACTGAGCACTCAAGGCAAGAGAGGAGAGATTAGTGTCAGACCTCTAACTGTATTCAAAGCACAAATACCTTCACCATGTGTTACAAAGTTGTGAGTGCAAAATAAGTTGAAAAGGCAAGAAATAGTAAACATCACAGAATCATTTAGGTTAGAAAAGTCCTGTTAAAAATATGATACATCAAAAAAGTAGCACAATGCTTGTCCAGTTAAGCTATTATGGGTCCTCTCAGAACCTGGAAAATGACTCCAAGCTATTATTCTTCACAAATAAAGCCCAGGGAATTTCAAGCATCTCATGCAATGCCAATCTTTGCCTACTTTCTTTACTACAAGAAAGCTCTCTTCCTCTCACAGGGGATAATAAAGCAAAAGCACTTAATAAGAGGAAGCCACAGGCAGGCAGAGTCAAAACAGAATGAAGGCACTGACTCAGGTCTCTGAAGTAGTGGAGGTGGAAAGTTGCATAAACTTTTCCAGCAGGAACAAGACTGGTTGTCCTTTTTTTATACAGGGAGCAATAGCAACATCTGTAGTGCTCCCCTTACCATGTGAACAAGCATGAACGAACTCTGATTACTGATAGCAGACATGCAACCAGCAGAGCCAGAAGGCTGGCAATATGAGAGATTCCATCAGCAAATAAAGCCAATGTGCTGCATAAGGGGAAGAACAGAATCAGAGTTGTTTTAACAGCCCCATGGCTGCTTTAAAAAGTATGTGAAACAAGAGCCTGAGAAACCTCTGTGCTTACCCCTGTGTCACAGCTCATCAGTATCTCAGTTGTGCTCAGCCACTAAAATGGTCTGATTTAGAAGATAACCTTGCAAAAAGATCCAAATAAATGATTCCAGTAATTCAGTTTAAGGCTGCCTGTGGGGCCACGCTACTCAACCCCCAACTGTACTGATACCACATAGTACAGAACAGGACCTACTTAAGCCACTTTTGCCCTGGTTGTGTTGCCACCCTCCTCCAGTGAGTTCTCCAAGGCACATCATCCAGGTGCAGTAATAAGATGTGCCCAGTCAAGAGCACCCAGGAGATGTACATGTGCAACTCCAGCAGAAAGCAAGCAGACCATTGAGAAGTATACTGCATTAAAACAGGTCCTCCCAAGCTACAAAAGATAAGGAGCTAGTTAAGGAAAATCATAGCTTATAAAGTCAGTTATGCAGCAAGTATTACATCAATGAGTCTGACCTGAGAGTGTACACCAGGACACAGGTAATACACATAATGGAACATAGGAAAAGTGCTTGCAGAGAGGATAATTCTGCCCATAAAAGCACACTGATAGCCTCTTTCTGCACCTCTTGACTTTTTTTTTTTGGTGGCTAATAAATCTAGAACAACATGCTTATTTTAAATAGAAGGCCACTTTCAAAAAAAATGCCTGGCACATGAGGAACAGACTGTAACTGTAGGTATTGCACTAAGTAATGAATGCAATGAAGTCAACAGATGTCAATAAATCCTTCCATTGAAGGACTGAATGAAGCAGCTGTGTCATTCAATAATTGCTTAAAAACCTCAGAATGAGGAACTCCATCCACTCGATATTGAAATCATAACAGCCAAAATTCTCTAACCTGAAAAACAGACATGTCTGGATTTAAGTAAAAAATACAAGACACAAGCAAGAGGACAAGAAGCAGCACACAGTCATTCTGTCATTACAAAAAAAAAACAACCCAAAACACAATACAACAAGCATATTCTTGAAATTACAGCATGACTGGAGTTCAGGATCTATTATCATAGCCGTAATATGTGTGGGAAAAGCAGGATAACTGTAGTTCAACCACTGCTGTTTAGGTATGAGAATCTTCCACTTCAACACCATTTACACACTTTCCAACAGCAGCAGAGACACATTACAAAGGCGAAAGAGGGTGGGAGGGGAAAGAGCTCTAAAGGGAAGCAAAGTACCCTTCAGAAGGCTCTCAACCAAAAAGGAGAACAGCCTCAAAACAAGGTGTCTGTAAGCTTACAGCCCATTCCAGGGACTATTTAAATCTCCCCTCGACTGAGGCTCTTATTCATGAATGTTGACATTCCAGTCCCGACAGCACAAAGCACAAGGCTTAACTGCACACCACAGGGAGCTCCCAGGAAAACAAGTCTATTAGAAAAAAGGTCACGTGCAAGCACTTTGTTTCTTTAGAGAATATAACTTCAGAACTAAATAAAATATTTTGTATTTACATCTCTGCACAAGACATACGGTATTAGTAAAAGCAGCTGCACACTGCAAATGGTTTTAAACAGAACGAGCAAGTTGTATTTCGGCACACAGCCATAAAAATTTCAAACTAAACAAACAAACAAACAAAAAAAAACCAAAAAAAAAAACCAAAAAACCAAAAAAAAAACAAAAAACACAACAAAACCAAAAAACCAAAAAAAAAAACCCCAACCAAAACCCCAAAAAAAATTCAAAGCAACTTCCCCACCGTAATCACTTTCACATCAGCAAAACATAACTGTTGTCAGGAAGACTTGGGTCACTATTGAGAAAATATTTACTGTTATGTTGTGGTTTTAAAAACTGATAAGGTAAGTCACATTTGGAGTTCCAACAGTAACCTTCCTTTACCAGCAATTCACCTGTTCTTCCCTTTGCCAACCTGTCACAGGTTTCCTCTCCCACTCCCAAATGCTGAAACACAATTCTGTGATTTGTCCCTCAGTGAGGGAACTTAGTTAACAAATCTAATTGTACACGCAAATTCACCTCTGAAGTTACTGTTGTGCAAGTCACTTTAAGACAGTAATCTTGTTTTGGTAGAGCTGAAGCCTGCATTTCATCATCAGCAGTTTTGTTGCATGCAATAATATAAAGTTCACGAAAAACACCAGGCGACCTTTTTAACTCAGGCAATTTTGCAAAGCAATAAAGAACAATATTTTCCAACTGTTAAGTCAAACAGTTAATTTAGTGAACAAACGCTGAAGAAATTCCAAATCTGTTTCACTGTACCTTGAAATAAACAGAACTGCATTTAAAGCTTGCTGCTTGTAAGCAATGTGTTAGCTGTCTAAGTTAAATGTCAACAGTTCTACCTGAGCTTTTCATATTAGAAAGTCCTTCATTACAAGAATGTTACATGTATAATAATGAAAATAATGATAATTCTGTCCTGGCAGAAACCCAGATTTTTTAGTTGAGATATAGAAGTTTTAGGAAGATTCATCATGCCTAAAGCCCCAAAGTAATTGCTCGTGAAAAGAAAAGGGGGAAGACTGGAAGAAACAAACAGCAATGAGACTCAATGAAAGAGAGAAAGCTCACTAATGTACTGAAGAAGTTTACTGCAGAAATGCATCCTTCACAACTTAGAAGGTAAGAATGACAGAGCAACCTAAAAAGCACTGCATACAACAATTCATACAAATTGAGAAAGAGACTAAATGAGGATGAAAATAAAAAGAAGTGAAAATCGATTTTGTAACAAGCTCTTGAGCTAGTATTTCTTAACACATCTTAAAAATAGAAGTATGAGAAAACAGGATTATGCAGCTTTTAAACAGTTTTAATACTGCATGCATTAACTTCTGTCCACTAAAGTGTAATAAATCAAACTTTATTGCCAAACAGAATTTTCATGCATACAATATATTCAACAATAGAATCACTGGATTACAAACCATATGCTGCCACATTTAACCCTATCACCTCATTGAAACTAGCAGGGGCAATTAAAAAGCAATCCACTGCTCACTGCATAAGGGTGACATTAATTGTTAATGGTACAGAAAAAAAGAAAACTTGACAAGAGAAAAATAAAGGGTTTGGCAAATTAGAAATGGTCACGGTATCTTGATTTTGAAACTAGAGTGTACACTGGTGGTCATATGATCTCAAATCACCAAACTTTAAGCAGCATTAATTTCATTTGAAGAATTAAGCCTTAACACATCTCAAAAAATTGATACACGTATTCCGAGCAGAAGTGAAATGTGGATGACAGCAGTGCAATAGGCATGTTAAAAGCACACAGCAAAAGCACAATAGTTTTCAAATGTGCAACAGAAATGCAACAAGGTATATATGTGTCACCCCACACCTATGTATGTGCACATACTTTTTTTTTTTTTAATTAAGCCCTGAGTGTTTGGCCAAAGACAATGACAAATAAACAAGGGGAAGTGACAGGAAAATCCAGGATTAGCCTCTGAAAATTTTAAATATATATGCCTTGGCTGGGAAGAAACCACAAGAAGATAGATGACAATCTCCAAATATCTGAAAGATGCAAGCCAAGGAGAAAGCAAAATTAAGGAACAAAATGAGAGTACAAATTAAGTAAAATTCTGGTCAAGCATTCAGTTATGTACGGAAGTGATTTCCAAAGATGGTATTGAAAATATCACCAGTTAAAGACATTTAGAATTAAATTAGAAAGGACCCTCAAAGAAACTTCACCTAAACACCTGCAAAGACAGAGGTTACATGATTAATCACTCCTGCTGATATTTTCAAGTTACAAGCTTCCTTCCCTGCTAAGATAAACTCTGGATTTAACAATTTGTTTTGAATCTAGTGGTACAGCTTGAGAACATTTTCTGAATTCATTAAGTCATCCAGGATGAGACATTGACTGTAGTGATGCACTAAAAAGGCAAGACAAATTTCTCCCAAATTCAGTTATGTCTTTTCATTAACTTCCTGTTTATTCTCAGGATGTTGATAATTAAAAATGACTCTTCAGAATACTGAACACCACCTACAACAATCTTCATGTTTTAAATACATTTGTGGATTCTTCTTCCCTTTCTCTATAAATTAGTTTTACACCTTTTATTAAAGTAATTTCTAACAATTCTGAACCAAGCAATTTCCTATTCTACCTCAAAACTACCTTTCCTTTTTCCTTTTCACACCCACCAATGTGACAGACACAGATAACACAGGTACCAGATGAGCACCAAGGTGTGCAGTACAATTACTAAACACAGTATTCATTCTCTAACACCACCTCACCGGAAAGGTTTCAAAGCTTTAAGGGAAAGCAAAGTAGGCATGAGAAAAAGTTGGCTATAACCAAGCTCCATCTAACATCTTTCAGAAGTTTTAACCTGGATCACCTGCATACATTGCAGCACATCCCAATAACAGCTCACCTCGACCTCTAGAGGAACTTCGACCTCGAGGAGCCCCTACCACCGTTCCTCCTCCACGTCCCGTCAACCGCAGGACAGCAGCACTGTTTACAGACATCGAGAAATTTCTCTGCCAAGAAGAAGAAGCAGCCATGGTGAGATTGTACAAAAAACACAAAACAAAACAAAAAACCCACAACCAAACCAGAAACACTTAATCATTATCCTAAATTTACCTTAATACCAGCTTGGTTTTCCTTATGTTCCTTACAAATCCTCTACAACTAACAAGGAAAAGGATTCCTTGGAGGCACAAGTAACTAAACCAGTCTATTAAAAGGATCTTGGTCAATATTAGTGCTTCCAAGTTACTTACCTGAAATTTCCATGCTCTTAAGGTAGCAAGTGAGCACCTATTCCTTTATCAGATTATTCCAGCACAGAAGTGATTAGAACTGCAGCAGCTTTAAACACAGTCATTCAGTTGGAAAAAAAGAGATTGGCACCTGCCTATGCCTGACACCATTAATTAATAATAATAATTCTACATTTACTTCTTAAGCAAAGCAGGAACATGTAAAGACCAACAGAACTTGAATGAAATTATATTTATCAATATCCTTTGAAGAAATTAGTATTTTGTTTTCTCAAAATGTATCACAGGAATAACATGCTTTGGGGAAAAACTAAGTTTATTTAAGACTTCTGGAATTTAAGTGATACTTATTTTAATAAGACAATAAACACCAGTAAAATTATTTTAATATGAGGTTATTAAAGAAAAAGCTATTTTGATAAAGAACAGATAATTGCAAACAACTCTGGCCCAATTCTCCGAGCACATGTAATTGGAAAACTGGGCCAAAGAATTCAGGAGCATGTTCAGAAGCATCAATAAGCAAACCTGAATTCACACATTTTCTGAACGGAATTTTTAAATAATCCAAATGCAAACAACTCCAAAAAGCTGTTACATCAGACCTCCTGATAGGAACTTAAAGTAGATAAATTGCTTACATGAACCCATGTGAATTACTGTGACTTTGAAGGTCTTCAGAGAACAATGAGACAAACAATTATATACTATTTAAAATCTAAATGGCTGATATCAAAGCCAACAGACATCTGAAGAAATTTGAATCCATTTCAGAACCAAGCCTAACTGCTTGATATGTTCTTCCTACAAAGATCTTCCTTAAAGAGTGAAATGGTATCTAAGTAGACTTGGGGGGGGGGGGGGGGGGGCACCCGGCAATGGATGGGAAACACAAGGGAGGGCCTCCGGAAAAGTTAATTTTTCTTTCCAAACTAGTTTTTAAAGTTAAACGCATCTTTTTTAAACGCAGGTAAAAAAA
>JAAGNO010024101.1:38516-60500 GCA_033439905.1 Ceryle rudis
AGCCGGCTGCGAGGAGGGTGCCGGGTTGATGCCTTTATATGTGACGCTGCTCGACGGTGGTCTCTTGAAGTTGCCGTTCCATGGCCCGTAGGGCGGGTGGGGGGGTCCAGGCATGCATGGGGAACAGCAAGGTCAGGCTCCAGTAAAGTTGATTCTATCTTCCTAACTAGCTCTTAAAGTTTAACGCATCCATTTTAACAGCAAGTCAAAAAGAACCACCTCCATTTGTCTCTAAGCAAATCACCACCTTTCTTGCTGTTGATACTTATGCTTTTGTGAAGCACTTAAAGTTGTTTCAGTAGTTAAATATTTAAGTTGTTGAGCAGATTCAGTGCCTTGTGTAGGAGATTCCTTTATTTTGCTGCCTTATTTTTCCAATAAGAACAAAACAGTAATCAAACTTCTAATATTTTGTTATTCAACTTGCCTGCCTAAACTTTGAACAAATTCACTGTCGCCGTGTCTCCCAGCTTACTGTGGTGAAGATGCAATCCTTGTAATGTGCATAGTGATAATAATCCACATGGTAAAAATCACAGAAAGTTTCAAAAATGCAAAGTCAAAAAAGGCAAAAACCCCATCCTAGTATTGATTAGTGTATTACTTTATCATCCAACCCTGACAACACACAAATAGCAAAGCTGCACCAAACCAGTGGCTCAATTAATTCTTCAGTAGCAATTTAGAAAACATCCCAAGAAGTGGACATCAGAAACACAACCAAGGAGGAAACAACAACAAGAACAAAAATTTGCATTATATTGAGCAAGAACCTGAGACTTTCTTACTCCCCAAGCAGGTAAGATTAGGACAACTGAATTTTCTCCTAGTGCAAATAGGAAGAGGGGGGCAGGGGGCAAAGAAACATATGCTGCATATTGACAGTGGGTGCTGGAGGAAACCTCTGTTTAAGGCTATCTGCAGGAAGCTTTTCTTCAGAAGAGCGTCATCTAGAAAATGATCTTAGACACATAACAAAACTTACTACAAGGTGAATTATTTGAGCTCTAGGTTAGCTCAACATCCTTATCACCACAAAAGTGACATTCTACATAAAAAAAAAGAATAAAGAGGACCAACAATTCCACCCAAAGTATATCCATATTCTACAACAGGGAATACTATAGCCATTATTATCTGATTAGTTTAATTCCACAGGACTAAACAAGTTTAAACTTAAGTACATGTAACTGATATTATCCACCTCTAGACAATTCATTTGTAAATCAGCTTGAGACAAGTTCTTTCTGGACATACTACACATACAACCACATTATCACCAGCTGTGTAACGCCCAGCTTGCAAGCAAGAATTGCTCTGAACCCAAGTCTAGAGTAAGCCTGATGGGTTCAGCTTCAAGTGAACCCAAAGTCCATGTGTTCTGATCAGCCTGTCCTCTACAGGAATCCCAAATCTCTGTTCCTCATGTTCTCAGAGGATAGTATTACCTTCTGTATTCACAGAGGGAGCACAAAGTCATTTTAAACTCTTATCAACCTTAGGTGAAAGAGTTTCCCTGTACCACAAGCAGCAGCAAAGCCATTAATATTCACTTCAAGATCACTCTGAACATGATTCTGGAAAAGGAACATTTGTTATTTCATTGGGAGCAAACACCAGGAATTTCTGGTAGCTTAAATAATATCATTCCCATAGTATCTCAAATCACTCACAATGGAGGGGAAAAAGATCTCCAGACAAGAAAAACAAGACTGTTCACATCCTCTAGGTCCCCAGAAAGCATTAAAGGAAATACTTTCTTAACAAGGGAGTACAGACCTCTTCTTTCAGTTTAAGAGTTTTCTAGATATTGTAGAGAACTGTTGAATCAACCATGAAGACTCCTATATGATTACAAATGAAAGGAACAGGAAAAAAGAGTGACACAGCACACACCAAGTCCTCAGAAATTTTCAAGACTGATGAAACACTGGACACTGCAGCAGATGACTACCTGTTCATGAAGCTCAGCAGCACTTACCACTTCATGTGTACCAAGAGGCTATTCAGCACATTTTCAATACTTTAGCCTTAAATTTTCCTCTTCAAGATTATTTTGACTATCACAAGAAGTCAACATCCCCTTTAACTGGAAAAGGCTTTATAGCTTACTCTCTGAAGGCCTCCACTATGCATGAGCAACAAGTATGTCCGAAGTTATTTAACATCAAGACTGAATATTTTAGTGTGCTACTGTATGTCCGGCTGCCCATTTCCTAGGTTTGCTGCCTGAATCTATCCTGTTCCCACTACAGAAAGGGAGCTGGGCTAGGATTTCCCATAAAAGGATGTTCTCAATCTCAGTTGCCTGTTAAGACTATGACATGAAGTACCTACAGTTTATTCACATGAACTTAAATATGACTACTGATTAAAGCTAAACTATTATCATCTTATGTCAAAGGATAGCATCCTAAAAAGACACAAGAAATATGAAGCACCTCAGAAGAGGAAGGGATTCCAGAAAAGGTGAAGAGGACATGCCAGAATACCCAGGCACAAAGAGATGACAAAAAAAATCCAAGAATACAATAGCATGGGGCAAAGGAAGGATACTCTGAAGGAGTATCAAAGGAGAATACTCTGAAATCTTAAACATAGTACTAACAATTCCTACCTCTGCAAAAATCAAATTACACTCAAAAAGTGTGTCAGTAAAAACACCTGGTTTTCAATTAGAATATAAACAAAATCTCAAACCACAGTATTTTCAAGTACGAAAAAAGTGCTAAGAAATATGACAAACCAGAGAGCAACTGCAAAATCTGGAGTTCTGACAGTCATAAAGAGGGAATCAATTCAGAGTCAAGAGTCAGAGGCATTTATTCAGAGGGGGGTGGACAGTTTTCTGTGCTAGGAATCGAATTTAAAGCAAGGGCTTTCAAACTACTCAGATCAATAACCCTTGAAATGAAATCTTTGTGGACTACCTGTTCTCACTTTTGTCTTGTTCACCAATTAATTATAGGCCTACAGAGACCAAATAAGGAAATAATGAAGCAACATCTTACATACAAAGTAGAGTACTGCACCGTTCTAAGAAATTTTAACGGACAACAAAACTTCAAACACTTCTCCAAAGACCACAAAATCGAAGTTACAGAATTTAGACACTTCTATTACAACACAGAAGGGGGTCCAAAAACTGTAGAAAGTTTCACTGATCTGAAAAAGCTGTGTGATGATCCTGGATTTAACAAGTCAACTGACACCAACAGAACATTGTATGAAAAAGATTTGCTCAAGTTTCAGATAGTAATTGAGCATAAATGAAATTTAAACTTTATGCCAAGTCAGTAAGCTTACTGAATTTCTTCCCCTGAAACGTATTAATCTCAAATTTTATGGGTTTTAATGGAGGCATACTCCTAATTTTGCCTTTACATTAATGACAATATTTTATTTATTTTTATAAAAAGGATACAAACCTGTTCCTCTTCTGTAAAAGGTACAAGTGCCAGTGGTGGCAGGGGCTCCTCTTGTAAAATAGGCAGAAATTCCTTATCCAGAAGGTCTGAAGGTATCTGTATGAAAGGAAAATAGCACACAAATATACTTAAGTATTTGCATTACAGCAATGACACCACATACTTTGATTTACAAAAAAATTTTAACCTGTCAAATTTGTCTCGCTCTATCCAGTACACCAGTACTTCCCATGACATTTACAGGGGGTGGGTTTAACTCCACTGTAAATTTATACCCCCCAGGAAAAGAAAAAAAACCAAACTTACAGACAAAACATCCAAAGCACTCACTGCCCGCAACTATAATATACAAAATATCAATATCATACACATGAGAATTCAAACTTCCACACCACTGCAGCTCAAGTCTGAACTAAGTAAAATTTCATCTGGTAAATTAAAATATTGCTTTAACTTCAGTGTACCTTTATAGACAGATTTTTATTTATATATTAAAAAACCTACCATATATAGCACAGAGGTTGCATTTGATTTAAAGTCAGCACTTCCAAATTACAACCAACAAGGAAAATAAAACAAAAACCAAAATTAAGCAAAAATACAGGTATGGATTTACTAAATAGAGAACAATGGTGATTTAAATCAAAATAATTTTTAACACTGATTTTTCATTAGTCCATCGTCAGATGGAAGTTCCATCAGCAGAGGTGACCTTGAGCATGTGAAAAAGCTGCAACTTCAGCCAAGTAAGCTGCAATTATACGAACAGGTACTTGTTTCAAAAATATCTAGCTCACAATTACATCTAGTATTGTGAAAAAGGACTAGGGTACAAGATAAGAGCTTGAAAACATCACACCTAGTAGCTGACAAACACAGAACCACACAGTGTCTTTGGTTGGAAGAGACTTTCAAGATCATGTAGTCTGACCTTCGACCCAACACTGCAAGCTTACCACTAAACCATGTCTCTGAGCACCAGGTCCACATTTAAATGCCTCCAGGGATGGTGACTCCACCACTGCACTGGACAGACTATTCCCATGTTTGATAACCCTTTCAGTGAAAAAAATGTTTCCTAATATCCAGCCTAAACCTCCCCTGGTGCAGCTTGCATCCATTCCCTCTGGTCCTGTCACACGTCACCAAGGAGAAGAGGCTGTCCCCTTCCTCGCTCCAGCCTCCTTTCAGGCTGTTGTAGAGAGCAATAATGTCTCCCATCAGCCTCCTCCAACCCCAGGCTCCTTCAGTCACTTCTCATAGGACTTGTGCTCTGGGCCCTTTTCTGGACATGCTCCATTATTTCTATGTCCTTCATATAGTGAGAGGCACAGAACTGAATACAATATTCAAGGTGTGACCTCACCAGTGCCAAGTACAGGGGGACCATCACCTTCCTATTCCTGCTGGCCACAGTGTTTCTAACACATGCCAGGATGCCACTGGCCTTCTTGGCCACCTGTGCGCACACTGCTGACTCATGTTTAGTCAACTATTGATCAATACCCCCAGGTCCTTTTCCAGCTTGCAGCTGTCCAATCACACATCCCCAAGTCTGTAGCTTACCATGGGGTTCTTATGACCCAAGTGCGGGACCCGGCACTTGCTCTTGTTGAAGCCCATACAATTAACCCTGGCCCACTGATCTAAACTGTCAGTCCCACTGTAAAGCTTCCCTACCCTCTAGCAAATCAACACATACACCTAGATTGGAGTCATCTGCAAATTTACTAATTTTACTAATTTACTAAAACAGCATCAAGAGTCCTCTCAGTCTCAATAACTACTATTACTCAACACTGCAGAAACACAGGTATATCTAAAGCAAGCCATAATTGAATAGCAATGCCCTTCTGGCAAGTACACAGGGACACAATACTCTTTTGGACCATTCATAACCATTGGACAGCCTCTTGAAACACAGACTATTAATAGGTTGTTCTGAATCAGTCACAACTGCAGAGCTCTTAACATCATCTGATACAACACAAAAACTGCAAAAAAGCAATGACCTCTGACAAGATTATTCAAGCATAATATTAAGGTTTAATTTGCAGCTTCTCAAAGCAGAGCAGGATAATTCTGCATGTTAAAGCATGGCTTTAAGCTAGAACACACTTAACAGCTTTAGTAAAATCTGACACTCAATGCCTTCGAATCCATGCATAAGCAACACAGGGCTCCCAGCACTGTATGAAAACATCAGCACAGCCACAATAGGGTAAGACCATGTGGCTGTGTGGGCACATATATACACAAAGTTAAAGGCACAACTGACAGTTTCTAGCAGTCCCTCCCTGACTTGAGGGTAAGGCTTTCAAAGGGATTCAGACTTTCAAGTCTGTGCCTTGCTGCAGCCATAAACCAACTGCTGTCACCATCTGCAGAAAAACCTGATGTTTACAACTGCAGAATGTATGAATCACTTGCCCAAAATTCTTTCTGAAATGGGACTTCTGTATCAGTGAGAACCCTTGTTTGAAATTAGACCAGAGGAAAGTTACCAACTTTGGACACTGCTCTTTTGTATTACATACGCTAGATTCTATTTGTGTCCTGAGTCCCAGCGAAGTGAACTACCTGAGGACTGCTCTCAGTGGGCTGGTTACCTGCCGCAGTGAACTGCCTTCAGTCAACATAAATGGGGAGCTCTTGCCTTTTCTGGATGGTCTACTAATATGATTTATTGCCTGACTTTCAAGCTGAATCAAATAACTATTTTACACTGTATTAAATAAAATCCTACTCTGAGGCAAACAAATCTGAAGACCTGTAAGGAGACTTTAACATTCAGTCATCTGTGGCAGTGGGACTGAACAAGACAATCAGGCTTTTTTTTCTTGGAGGTACAGGAAGTTGTGCCTGAAGTGGCAAAGGCAATCAAACATAATGAACACAGTAAGAATGGGATCAAGTAAGCACACAGACACAAAAATAAAAAAACAACCACAAACCAAAATTGGACCTCTTCAGTTCTTTGCCAAAGGATACACAATTTCTTTGTCCATAATAACAAAATACAAATAAATCTTTATAATCCCAAGTTTGTCATTAGAAAGACACACATCAACCCTTCTTCCTTTTCCAGCTCACCTTATTATCCTTTAGAAAAAGTGCCAACATTTCTTCTCTCCCATAGCGATAGTCTGCTAGTTTGTACTTTGGCAAAGCCGGAGACAGGGGAGGGGATGTCACGCTCCCACCACTAGACAAAGCTCGCAGCCTAAATCAAAACAGAAAAGCAATGAAAACTGAGTTGAGGAGAACGTCTTCATCTATGCAGTCATCCCTCTGCACATTTACAGATTTGACACAAATTTAATAAATCCAGTACTCCCAGTAAATGAAAGACATTAATGCTTCAAAACTCTACAAATTGGTGCTTCAACAAGAAGAGTGAAAGAGCTTCCCTCATTTTTCCTATAGCCAGGAGAAAGAAAACCAATACAGATTCCCAGGAGCACATCAAGGAATTCAACTCATCCCCTGAAGAATTCTTATGTTGGCTATATAGCAAATTAACTACGTCCCTAAAGCCTTGACTAAGCTATTTACACTGCTTGCACAAAATTCAGTTATAAATCTTCTGTAGATATTACTGATGACATCGTTTTGACAAGAAAAATTCCTGGGACGGTGCAGCAAACACTAATCTAAGGAAAAAGTTTGTTCAGATGTTTTGCAAAGCTTAGCAAACAGTATAGGACAGTAAATTTCACAATGTGATTTCTTTTTGTATGTCTGGAATCCTTCTCTACTCCAAATGCCTTTTCCAGAACTTAAAATAAATGGCATTTTGCAGAGAGCACATCATTTAGCTTAACTGTCTCAAAAAGAAAATACATGTACAAAATAGAGCCATAGTTTACTTAAGAAATCTTTCAAGCAGTAATATAACTTTCAGTAACAGATAAATATGCTATTAAGCTTGGTCCCATCCCACACAGGTAAGCTACTCAACTTCTTTCAGATAACGTCTTAGACTTGTATAATATTATTCCCATTCTACAGGTGAATTAGTCTCATTCTATACAATCATTTCCTCACCTACTCAAACATTTCATCAGCTAGCCATTTTTAAGTTTGAGGAACACTTCGCACAAGAATGTGTGTCAAGAAACAAAACCCAGACCATTTTCTTACATTCTCCTTGATATCAATCTTAGACAAGTAAAACAATGAAAACTCTTTTCAACAATCATAAAATCCTTGGAAAGGAATGTGTTCTAAACTACAACACTGATTCAGAGGTTACCTTTCACCTACTTAATGAAGCACACTGATTCATTTCATTGTTCTTTTAAGAGAAAGGAAAAAGGAATTTGCAAGTCAAATGTTTATCTTATATTTTTAGTTTGGTGCCACCCAGTGGCAGCTTCTTCACATGCCACTTCCAAACAAAAAACGCCTGGGGAAGTATTATTTAAAGGATTAGATGGCTCAGTGCTACATTCAACTCCAGATCAAACGTGACTGGGAGTTTCACTACTAAACGATACAGCAGCATACTAGTTGACTATACCACAACCCAAAAGAAATAATTAAAGTCTTAGAATTTTATTCCATTATTTCTGTAAAAAACCCAGTAACTTACTGAAGTATAATACATATTTTCATACATAATCTAACATGTTTTTTGAACTAAATGGAGACTGAAGTCCCTTCAGTATGACATAACAATCAAGTTACTGTTAAAATATATTTTTTTTTTTTTTGGAGTTGCCTTCCCCCTTCTCTTTTTTAATATAACTTTGGCTTCCATCCATCGATGAATCTAATCATGTCTGTCTCTTACACTGAAAAGCACTCCAGCATAAGATAGCTGCCTGGTGGGTGTATTTATAGATAGTGATAAAGTCATTCTTTAACCTTCTTTCATTCTAACAAAAGAGGCTGAGCTCTCATTGTTTTCCAGGCCACAAATCATGTCTTACTTTTGTTGAATACCCTCCAATTTTTGTACTTTGTGTATAAAAATGTGTCAAAGTGAATGTTATTCCAGCAGTAGTCTTACCACATGCTATAAAGCAATTATATTTCCTATAAACACTCCACACTCCATTTACACACTTAAAGATCACATCACTTCAGAAACAACACCATCCAGAATTCTTGTTCATAACTACAGTCACCAACACTGGAACAAGAAATTGGAACAAACACTGAACAATAACCACACCTGTGTAATTACTCTTTAGCAAAAGCCAGGACAGCGTGTGTCAGACAAGCTGGAAAACTAACAGCTGACACACAATTACACAATGCCATGCATTCCCTTTAACACAATAGCTCATTTTTCCAGACATTTTCCAGTGCACACATGCAGAAGACCAACATGAAACACACACTTCTGCCATACCCCACATGGATTTTTTGTGGGTTTTTTTGAAGGGGGGGTGGGGGTATTTTTTGTTTGTTTTCTGGGTTTTGTTTGTTTGGTTTGGCTTTGTTTCTTGTTTGTTTTTCGGGGTTTTTTGTTGTTGTTGTTGTTTGTTTTTTTGGTGGTGTTGTTTTGTTGTTTTTTTGTTTGTTTGTTTGTTTTGCATTTTAAAGACTGAAAAAAGCCAACCTTGCTTAGCTATAGATTTAAGTCCAGTTAGGGGAGTGTAAGAGCTTCCTTAATACCTATCACATAGAAAGACCAAGTCAGTCATCTTCACTTACTTGGTGTATACCTCTGAGATCAGAAGTATTATTCCCCTCTCAGAAACTTGGTAGCAATGAGAATGTAATGCATGAGCATAATGTGAAATCCATCTCATTTCATACACAATGCCAATTCACAAAGTGAAGGCTAACTTTATAATACTGCTCTCAAGTCACTGGCCAGGGACTGAGGTGAGTTAGTATGAAACAACAAAGACATTATACCCCATTCAGACTTACAATCAATTCAGTCTCAAAGGGCAGAAATTCATGGGGTTTGGGGTTTTTTGTTTGTTTGTTTTGTGGGTTTTGTTTGGTTTTTTTATTTGTTTGTTTTTTAATTTTAGACAATGTTTCAGAGTCTAAAAAAAAAAAAAAAAAACCAGAAAAAACTCACCATTCAGGCCCAAAGTTAAGTGTCTGAGTTTCTGCTGCCATTTTTTCCTGTTCTATTCCTCTTTTTTAAAAAGCGTGAACCTGGAAAATAAAAATGTATACAATGAAATCAACTGGATTAATACAGTCCTTCATAAATTTCTTTACAGTACAAAAGCACAGCTGGCCACACAAAGAAGCAAAAAAAAAAAAAAAAAGACTACATGGAATTTTATTTTTTTTTTTAGGAATCCACTTCAGCTTTCCAACACAGACTAATTTACTAATATATGAGTAAACTGCATAAAGATTCCTTCCCTAAATTCCTCTTTTAACAGCTCAAACTGGACACTGGATCGGGGTGTCTGAAGAAAAATTGTATGAAAAGTCCCTTTTCAAATCAGTGATTACTGCAAGACAACCAAACATGGAGAATTTGATAAATAATCCTCTTCTGTACAAACAGTAATGCTTAATTAAGAATTGCAGCTTCCTGACAATTACAAGAGGATAAAAAACCCACTAGAATTACAGCAAGAAAGATTTGCCAGTTGAGTGGCAAAGTATTCAGGAAATTTCCACTGCTCATTCTTGAAAAATAAGGCTTCTAAAGATTGAATATATCCAGTGCTGTTACTTCCTCCTATAATCTGCAGGCAAATGACTGTATTTCTCTCATTCTTGGTTTTATTAAGCAAAAAAAAATGCACAACAGCAGACTTCAGCTACTTTCATTCCTATTAACCAAGGCCCTGCAGAAACTAATGAAGGTCAGGTCAAGTTCCTGTGTATAGAGTGTATGGATAACAGCAGGTGAAGCCATACTGGATGGAAAGAACAAGAATAAGGGAAGGCTATGATGTTTTCTCTATCGGACCCAAGTCCAGTCCAGGCAGCTCTGGAGAAGTGTCTTTTGCAGTAAGAAAATACAGCTCTTCTTTCATTCCAGCAACAGCAAAATTCGGATCTCCAGAAGAGGTTTTGATTTTTGTTGTTGGGGGGGGTTGTTGGTTTTTGTTGTTGTTGTTTGGTTAGTTTTTTGGTTTTTTTAAATACATCAAATACACTGTAGCCAAAGCCCAAAGGAAAAAGTATTTGAATCATTACCTACAGAAACTAGTTGGTTAGACTTTAAGAACGCATAGACAGGAGGGATGGAGCTTTGCTGTATCACAACTCTGTTCCTTAATAGGCCCAAGGACTAAATAAGGAGACTCACAAGTTTGTCTGTACTTTGCATTAAAGGTGATGGAGAAGAAAAAAATAAATGTGGAGAGATAGAAGTGGAAATGGCATTAGTTACTGACGAAAGACAAAAACAAAGGACATGGCGTTTTTTTCTCATATATATGCTACTGAAGTAATTATATTAAAAGAAATTGAAAAACAGAACAGCCTAGAAGCTAGAAAACACAAAACACCCAAACCCCACATTAAAACTGCTTGAAGAGATTTTTACCCAAATATTTTGGCCACAAGACTACAAATATTTGTAAAAATCCCTACAGCCTAAACCTACCAACATTTAGCTCATGTATTTTTACTACATGCCATACTAATTTTATATATTGTATATATAATTTATATACAAATTGTAGTATTGTTATTTTCACAGTAACCCTATATCATCAAATGGGATTATCCACAGAAGCTAACAGAAAAATATCAAGCTATTCTCACAGGCCTAGTCTGAGATGATTTCAGTCTGCATTGCCTTTCTGAAGCAGCTGATGGCTCATTAGAACAGGATATAAATTAATCATTTTGCAAGTCAATATACAAGGATAGGTACCTAAAGACAACATACAGCAGCCACACATGAAAATACTGTGGAGCAATTCAAGCAAACCATTGTGCACACTTTGGCAGAGATCAGACTCTAAGAATTCCTAGTATCCTTAATTGGATGTCTGTCTCTTCACTCCCTGTGATGCTGGTAATCCTTCTGCTGGGGGGGATGTGGGGGGACAGCTTTCGGATCAAACCATGTTGGATTGCCTGGGAACCCAGAGTGTTTACCTCCTAATATCAAAGCTAGCTTAGTATCAGTAATACCAAAAAGGCTGGCACTGACTAACTGCAATGAAAATACAGCTGAAAAGCATCAAGGATAAAACATTAAAAACCAGTTAGGATTGAGCAGTTTACTAGTTTTGGAGCCACCGGACCCCACTTAATTCATCCTCTGGGTTGTCTTCCCCAAAACTGAGGATACTGTGTTGTCTTTCTCTAGACTAGACTCCAAAGCACTTTTGTAGCTACGTGCACACTCAAAGCCTGCTCATCTCACGCTACTGAGCTGCAAAATGGCTTTCCTTGTCCCTTGCCACCAAGCTTTGTTTTGGGAACATTTTGATGCTTCCTCTTCTTTGTTACATTCAGATAAGTTACTTCCTCCCTAGAATTTCTGACTATATAAATTTTGAATTGAAAGTAAGACATCTGTAAGTGAATGAAACTGTAGCTGAACAGGAAAAGAACCCAGCATAAAAACTAGATCTGCAGATGATTTGAGTAGATATAACAGGTGAATTTACTCTAATAGGCAACATTACCCAGAAATAAAACATACATGAAAAAAAAGTTACAGCAAAGCTGAGAGAAAACCCTTGGAAAGGAGGCACTCTCAAAACTGGTAATGTTTTGGGAGGAGGAGGAAGAAAAATACTCAAGAAAATTACGACAGCAAGCTTGCAAGAGGAACAGACAACCATGTCAAAGCAGACAAGACGAGGAAAACAGAACAACGTGCTGCTTCTGCTGCTTCACAAAGCAGCAGCCAAAAGGTGAGAGCACAGAGACCAAACTGTAGAGAAACCTTTGACAGGGACTGCACAGCACACACGGTTGGTGTGCAAAGGAGAGGCTGTGCTAACCAGAAAAGCAAGTTGGGGTGGACTACACAGCACACATCATGAAAGGGAAGAGTCAGAGTGGAGCAACAAAAAGGGTGAGGAATTTAAAGAAAAAAAAAAAAGGAATGAATGATCAGGTCATAAATTTAACTACTGTGGTCAAGGAAAAGGCATGAATTTATCAGATCTTTATCTAGATAACTTTAACCTCTAAACTTCAATATTAATAATTAAAATGTTAACTTTGGCCTTTTTATCTATGCTGCCTCCTTACTAATCTGGGATGACAAATCACAAAAATAATATATATCAAACACATTCACTCCTTGATATAATTTGAAGGAAAAGCCCCTTTCTGAACTGCTAGAATTTTGTAAATCAAGACTTGGTACAAATTAACGGCTACCGATTAAGCAATCTGCACAGCCACATATTTCATACAGGCAAAGAGCACACAGGGACAAGTCTCAACTTCAAGCAAGAAACAGGTCATATTTTGATATTGTTCAGTTAGCACTGCTTGGACAAAAATGATACCTTAGGACTTCTCAGTACTCCTTCAAAGGGGAACATTTACTCCAAGGTTTTCTACAAACCAAGTAAATCTTTGATCAATGTGCAAGTGCAATGCTACAAACAGTTGCAGTTTTCCTACAACTTTTCTGGGGGAAAAAATAAAAATAAAAAAAATTGCTCCATAAATGGAAACACCATTTTCCTGAGGTGATACCGCAGACACCAACCCGCTATCAGCATGCTGGACTGAAAAGGGAAGAAATCACATCAACCCCACCATCATCCTGTGGACTGGCAAGGGAAAACACATTCTTTCTGTTTTGTCATCAGCTTAGTACTTTGGAAGTCAGAAGTCCATCCTCTGAGAAGACACAAAATGTAATCCAATAACATTAAGCCTTTAAGTGGCTTTCACTCACAATTAACATGTAATATTATAGGTACAGAAGTTGCTATCAGCAACACTCAACTCTTCCATTGGTTTGCTTTGGCTACAATAGCTGTTTTACCACACTCCGTTTTTTATTTTTCAAGCTCACCATTTAGTAACTGACAAATCTATTAAAGCTCTCAGAAACATCTGCTTCAGGCACAAGTCAGAACTTGATTCTACCAGCCAGATTTGTGTGTTAAAATGCATAAGATGTTTCAGTTAAAAAAAAAAAATCTAAGGAAGGTCTATAACTGTGGCACTTTTTGGCCACAAGCTCTGGTCTTTTAAAAAATAGTTATATAATAAATACATAGGCAAAATTTCATGAGACTCTGAAAGATCTAAAATGCTGTGTTTTCCAAAGTTCGCTTAACCTCGGGATTTCCACAAGATTGCCTGAAAATCTTAAGTGCCCATGAGCAAGGGACAAATCTTAAAATGGCAGTGTTAAATGCCTTCATTTCCATTACAGAATTCTGTAGGCTTGTACCACATGGCAATCTGTCTCACCAAGATGTTTTACTGGGTTGGATACTTAGCATCCCAAACTGAGTCTAGGCAAGGACGGCATTCAGACATGCCCATCTAATCTCTCCTACTAACAAAACAAACAAAATCTTAAAATATTTGGGCAGTCACTGCAATTTGTAGCCTGGGTGCTGCTGTTTGCTTAACATTTTTATTAACTTTGGAAACCTTGGAAAAAAGATATACCATTGATCCTTACTATACCCAGCTATTTTATTTTTAAATGGTCTACTGCTTGATCAGAAGTATATAGGAAGAAAAGTACCTTTTCCTTTCAAGGTAGTTCTGTTGCTACTGTAGCTTTGAAACAGACTTTTTAACCTAGAAATTGGCTGAAAATTTTGAGAAGCAAAGAACAAAACAGAAATCTAACATGAGCAGACTTAAGCACAATTGGAATTGGGTTCTCCTTAAATAAAGTTGGAACTGGAATTTAACAGGAGTGCCTCAGCATGCAAGAGCAACATTACATCAAGATGATAAAACTTCACGTTCTGCAAGCAAGGAAACATTCCACAGGCAGCTATTAGAGCGAGCTAATTTCTGTCAGCTAGCTAATTTAGTGTCAGTAACCATGTTTAAAACAAAATTAAAAACCTGGTTGATTGAATAATTAATGCTGATTTTCTCCAATTCTTGAAATATTAAAAGAAGATCCAGAACTACATGCAAGCTACCTTTTAAGTACAGTGGTAAACAGGATGACTCAGGTAGCTACACTACCAGTCTGCTTCATACTAATCATCAGCTAAAGCAGACAAGGCTGATTAAAGGACACTGACATAATTAATGCCAGCCAACATGGATTTGTGGAAGTCATTCAATCAAAATATACTTTTTTAAGAGCAGAAATTTAATTGCTCAAGTAGGTGAAATAAATTTTAACTTTTGCAAAACATTTTAAGTGGAATGCTGAAAAGGACAATATCATTCAGAACCATGTGAAAAGTCTCAAATGATCACATTATTTTTGTTCTTTTAAATTTCTCTAAAGAAACTGCCAATAACCCATTCCAGAAGCCAAAATAGTTTCAAAACAAGAGTAAAAGGTAAGAAGGTATCCTCTACTTCTGCAGAATCTGTAACATTGGCCCACGGAATTTCTAAAACCCCAGGATGACAAACATGGAGATGGTAAATAATGGAAGTGACACATCATCAATACCACCATTATGAATTATTCAATTACTTGGTCCAGTATAGCAGGTTGCATTTAACAAGGCCAAGCATACAATCAAGAGACTCACAAACAGAAAGCAGGTGATACACAGCAAATGCAAGACTATTCTGGAAAAACAGAATCCTGAAACCAATCTGAGATTTGTATTAATCAACTGAGAAGGAACATGATACAACATTGACTAGAAGAGGCTACAGAAAACACTGAATACGGAAATAAGGAAATATAGAGGGAATTTCATCACTGCAGGGATAGTGTGTCTTGCTGCCTGTAACGTAAGAAAGCTGATAAATCAGGTGTTCAAAAATTGATAGAACATGACCGATATACCTTACAATGGGGAAAACACACACCAAAGCTCTATTTATTGATCTCTGACAAAAATGGATCTTGCTCAATCTGTAAGTGATCATGCAAGTAAAAAATGCTGAAGGTCCAAGTATATTCACTGAAGATACTGAAGCAAGACATTCAGATATCAGCAGAGTGAGTTGTTTTCAAGACAACACTACATGATTTTCTAAAAAATATGTATAGTTTAAACAGAAAATTAATCAGAAAAAAAATATCCATTAGTCACATTACACAAGATGCCAGACAAGTCACAGTAATCCCTTCTGGTTTACAAAGCATTTAACCTGATAAAGGTGGTGAAATTTTCAAGACCTATCTACTCAGGTGCCAAAAGGAAGTTTTTCCTACAGGAACACTGTCTAAACCATCCACTTGTCCAAAAGTTATGCCTCTATTATTACAGTAACACTTCTACATCTCCTAAATTCTTATAACCTTTATGTCTCAAATCATTGCAGTTTCTGGCCCAAAACTGCCCATGAAACACTCAAATGGCAGGATCAAAACAACCACCCGCTGCTCATTTCACACAGACCTATCTAAAGCTTCATGGAGTGCTGTGGCATGCAACACACTGCACCGCCGTCTAGAATAATAAACACAAGAAGTAGGCTTGGAAGCTCTTCTGGGGTAGGATGACAAGAGAAACTAAGGAGAACTTAGAATAAAGGAATATTAAATACCATAATTCCAGGTATTTTCCTCCTTTCCTACCTACTACTGTGAACTTGATGGTTAGAGAGCTATCTGCTTCTTGCTTCACCTGAACACGAACAAACATGAAAGCTTTTTCACAGTTTCTCCATCAGAAAGCAGTGTGACCTCCACCTTTATTCAAAGACTTCCAGCCTAAGGCAGACACCAGTGATTAAGCTCCAAGCAGAGTCAGAAGACCACACCCTTAGCCTGCCACTGGCTGGAATGCAAACCACTTCTCATTCCAAATCCTGTCCCAAAATCGTGCCAGCATTCTTGTTTTCCAGCTGAAACACTTCCACATCCATCTTACTTGTACATCGAAAATTTGCTAGTAGGTAAATATTTAGCCTGTGCCATTCCACAAGATACTACAGACCGGGATGCCAAGTCTTCTACCTGCTCCACAAGGAGGACAGCAGCTGGACTACAGAAATGCAGCCAAAAGCACACCGCAGCACCTCTCTCCCCCTCATCACCCGCATTATACAGCCCATGCATATATTCAAAGTGGCAGAGCACAGCTTCAGACTGCATTCACTGAAAACACTTATTGAATCAACAGATCTGGGTTGTTGGTTTTTTGTGGGTTTTTTTTTTTTTCTTTGTTTTTAAAAAAACCCAGCTTCTTAGGGTTTTGTAGAAATTATCTACCCCACCCCTTCTGAAGGTTTCTTATTCATGCAGTTTTGAGATGTTCTATACTTCAATAAACAAATACTCAAGAGCAAGAAAGTGCCTAATAAAAACTCTTAACAGAGAGAATTTGTATGTGTCAGATTGCATGAATTCATCAACCAGAAAGTCAGAAAGTAAACTTCATACTGCATATGAACCACAACACTTTTTAATGGCTTATCACTTTCCTTCTTTTCATGTTACTATCACTAAAGATATTCACTTGTTTTGATCTAAGAACCATATATTTGTAAACTGACGTGTGATGTTATCCTAAGCCTGCCTTAGTACTCCTAAAGCCCAGTACAACAAAGAAAATTACATATACAGATGATTCAGCATTAACTAAGTCTAATGTAAAAGCTTCCACTGTTTTTAATGGTATTTGAACTGGGCCTCTGATTTATTAAATCAAGTTATTAGATGCTTTTACTTAAAAACCTGGTCATATGCTACTTCCATTATCAGCCACACTCACTTTTTATCTCACACATTATTCAGTCGAACGCTGACATCAGCCCTGCTTTAAGCAGGAGGCAGGAGCAGACAACAACCAAAGGCTGGTCTCTTCCAGCCTAAATCATCCTCAAATTCTACCATGTGGCTCAAAAAACAAACAAACAAAAAATCAAGCTTATACGTCCATTACTTGCCAATCATACCAACTCCCTGCCACGAGACTTCATGACTAAGTCTGAACTTACATCAATCCAGCTATCCACCCATCCTAAAACTTCACCCAAAGTCATCTTCACAGTGTACAAAGTGTACCTTTTCCTTCTGCTTCTTCCAATCTGAACTGACACACTACCACACACAGATCACAAATCTGATCTACACAGGGACATCTATAGCTTCTGAATCTCCCTAGTCACACAAACCAGTATCTTCATCATAAAATACTACCCACAGAATGCAAAGTATTTCAATATGTTGTTTGTGACAGCAGAATAAAAAAAACCAGGTACTTCATAGTAACCACAACTTGAAACAAGTATTTCTCTACTTAATCAAAAGGGCTAGATACCCAGTAAAAAAGCACTACCTGCATCATGCTTTGCAATGCAACATGATTACTTTCACTGTAAGAACAGCTATTTAACATATATAATTTCTTTTAGTGTACTTTTATAAAATTTAACATATAGAAACATTTTTCTAAACCAATTTATCTCCTAACATGTTATAAGCTCATTTATCTATTTACAATGACAAATTACATATACAAGAGCCACTGCTGAAGGCAAGAAGTTATTCTTTCTTCTTTGCCTAGATTCTTTTAAGAACAAATAGATAAAAAGACAGAAAATCATAACAGACAGCTTTAATAATTAGTTAAGGGAATAAAAAAATATGAAGTGATACAAAGGTATTGTCAACAAGGCAGTATTTTAAGATAGATTTTCTAAAGTTCCATCAAAATTTCCAATTGACCCATAGACTCTACAGAGCTCCTGGTATCCCTTGTGCTTTTCTCCACAATCCTGAGGTCTAGATAACCAGCTTCTGTAATTATAAACTTTAAGGATTACAGGAGAGGTTCACTCCTGAAAACACACACTGATCTCACACTTGCCAAAAAGCTGATATGCATCAAAACAATTCTGTGCATCCCTTCTGTACAAAAAAAAAAAAAAAAAAAAAGGCAAGAGGAACATGAAGACTTCAATGGCAGCCTAGTTCCTAGTTTCAGGCACAGACATCAAGCCAGTGCTAGTTTCTATATTCATGGAATGTTTAACCATCTTTAGCCAGAAAGGACTGACAGCCCCTCCCCTCTGCAAAAAAAAGTAGACACATTTTGTAACCAACACACTGCGGCAATCTCAGCTACTAACAAAGCAACCTAAACACCTCATTCTGATAAAATCCCCTGCTACGACCTGAGCTAAACATGAAAAAAACTAATGGTATTAAACATCACTGTGATGAATCTCATGGTTTTAGATATGTGTACACACATATATACTACCACCAACCAACCACAAGAGGGCAAATATTGTATAGACTTTGTAATTTAAGGCACTTAATTCTTCTTAGTTCCATCAATAACTTACGTACATCTTGAGCAAGACTTCTCGGGTTTCTCAGTTCTGACAATTTTCAAGCCACGTCATTTGTGCAACAACAACAACAACAACAACAACAAATGTTCAGGAGTTGACTGCAAGAGAGAAAAGGATGCTAACCTGCACTGAAAACTGACCTTGTTCCCATAAAAGCAAATACCAATCCCCTCCAGCATTTCACACGCCTGGGTTTCCAAACATTACTAGTGAATTAAAATAAATTTATGAGCAAACCACACAAAGAAACAGAGCCCCTTTCAACACAGGTGTTCTCCAGTAAAGAAGAGATGGGTTTCTCCTTACCCAATGGATGTCTAGCAAGCTACATAGGAAGGAGAAGGCAGATCATTAGGCCTATGCTTTTATGCTTCCGAGAGGAAATTTTATTGCTCTGCCCCTTAGCTCTATCTATAATCATGAATTAAATATAGCTTATCTCCACTCATCTTTTAGTGGAAGCACTAAGAAAAAAAGAAAAAAAACAGCAAAAAAACCCACAGAAAAATGATGAAAAAATGCTAGGAAAGGGATTTTTTTTTTTCCCCTAATTCAGACTATGAGAAGATTTAACATTGCACCTTAAAAGCTCTAAGAACGAATTTTAAAGACCTAAATAAAAGAGTAAGAAACATACATCTGATGGTTACTTGAACTTACAAAATCAGACAAAAGTAGACAGAATCAAATTTCATATTTTTGGTATTTCAAACAAGCAATTTAAAGAGCTGAAGGCCTGAATTACTTTAAAGGAGAGGACAGAAGGAAAGGCAGAGACCATGGCCCAGGTGCCAAGTTCATCTTCATCAACTACTGTGAATCAGTATTTCTTTTCTATGTTTAATTAGAAAGATCTTTCAGCAGAGACATGTAGCAGCAAACCACCTCTTGAGCCAGTCAACTGCCCACCTAAGATGATCCATATGACTGACACCTTGCTTGGTCTGAAATTAAGTATCTATAGATTTTAAAAGAGCTGACAACTTTTTTTCTTACGTTCAGGTATAAGAAACTCCAGTTTATGATGTATCTCCATTTAGACAACTGGCCTTAGAAGACAGCAAACACAGGAGACGAGATACAATAATGTTTAGTCTAAATGCCTTAAAAACAAACAAACAGAAAAACAAACTCGCACGTTCTTTACACCCTGCTTTTACATACCAAGTCTTTTCCTCAATCAAGGAGTAACATTTATAAAGCTCTCAATTCTCTATTTACAAGCATTTTTTTCTCTTACATCAACATGAAGATAGTATTTGTCATTTACTATATATTCTAAGAAGGCAAGAAAAAAATACTAATAGGAGTACGTGAGGATACTTTATAGTCCTCTTAAGGTCGACATGTGTAATGAAAAGAGGATCTGTCAGAGTCCAAGTTTTTACTGTGATATCAAAATATTTTGTAAGCACGCTGTGAAACAAATAATTTCAACAAGACTAATTTGCATTTTAGTTTTATGCTCTTCCTTTAAAATACAGGCTTAAGAAAACATTCAGAAAAGATCCTAAAAGAAATACAGTGACCAAGTACCCCCATGCAGCTCTTAAAAAACATTAAAAAACCCCCAGTATTTATATATAATACTGTCAGATATTGAAAAAAAGCTATCAAAAATCTCAAAACGAGAAGCAAGTCTTGCTGTGACAACTTCCATGGATAAATCTCTACCTTCTTTTTAAAAGACCATAAGACAGAATGTTGGGTTGTTTTTTTAAAATCTCACTTTCAGCAAAAAATGAACACTGACACACATAACATCAGTTAACCTGTAGAATGATAGAAGCCTGGGGAGCAAATGGGGTGCAGAAGGGGCAACTGACACTCCAACATTTCTATTGATACCCCAGAACTGATTAGGGCACATGTTTTTATCTCAGTATCAGCTAACAGTTCAAAGGATGCCTATTCTAGTGAATGGCAAGAATATCCACACCTTGTAATACTAAAGCTCTTATTATCTGTAACAGCCAACACCCAATAACAAAGCTCACAAATACCAGAACAAAACTTTCGTTTGTGACAACTGCAATCCATTTTGTTTACAAAAGTTCCCAATTATCACAATGTGCATCTACCAAATGCTCTATTCACAAAGCAAATTTGTTTTTATTAAAAAGCTTTAGAACAAAAGCAACCAGCAGAGTTATGGGAAAAGGAAAAAAAAATTCACACGTACTTTCCAGGAACTTGCCCAAGTCAGCTCCTGAAGCAAGAAAATAGAATGAGCAGCAAGAAGTTAGACAGAAGAACATAAACATAATTCAGAAGTTCTTTCCCCTCCCACCCAAGAAAACAGACACTTAAGAATTACAGTGACAGGTAAACAATTACAACGGCAAAACAAGAACATTGAGCTGAAGGTTACTGATGAAAATGTAAGTTTTATTCTGCAGGTACTAATTAGCAACATCGCCTTTTGGCCTACAACTTGTCCCACTTCATAGTGCAATTACACATTGTTGAAAGCACAGAGACTGCTTTATTGACAGTGAAACTACTTGTCTTGGATCAATACCAAACGTACACAATCCTGATCGATGGTCTCTTCAGCCTGTCAAGGCCTCTCCAGTCAAACACTGCTGGTCATTGCTGCTCACAACACCTTGCTGCCTGTGGAGAGGAAGGCTCGAGTGCTCGACGAGCTCCCCACTTCCTCAGCCTGGGTAACCTGACAGGGCTGGGCGTGCTCGGAGCGGGGCACACACAGGCTTCAATGAGAGGGCACTAGCCCGCGGCTCTGCTGGAACACAGGCCCGCTCCCAGTGGGCTGGGAGGGGACAAGCGAGTTCACACGGGTCAGTGTGAGAGAATACAGCACCAGGGAAGCAGCTGCCAGCCCCAGAGGGCGTGAGAAGCCCCGGGCGGCCCGCGCCGCCTGACAGGCACGGTCTCTCTCTTCCGAGACCAGCTGCCGAGAAGCCGCATGGAGAGGGCAAGGCCCGCACCCTCAAGCGGGGCCCGGCCCAACAAGCCCTACAAAAGCCCCTCGCCAGAAGCGTAGGGGAGGCCTTCCGAGCGCGGCCCTCGACGCCAGGCCGGGGCGGCCTCGCCTCCCGGTAGGCCGCGGAGCGCCTCGGGGCTGCGGCACCCGCGGCGGACAGGAGCCGCCGGCAAGGCCGGTGCTCGCGGCACGGCCTAAGCCCACTCCCGTAGGCAAGAAGCGCAGTTGCGACGGCAGCGCCACGGAAGGGAGACGGCGGCCCAAATGGTGGCGGGGGCAGGG
>JAAGNO010024102.1:12700-35989 GCA_033439905.1 Ceryle rudis
ATGCATTATGATAAAATTATATTATTATAGCATAATTATTATATTAATGTGGTATTAATATTATATTGCCTATATTTTACTATATATAATATATAATAGGTGACAATGTAATAAGCAATAGAATAATTATAGCTAAGACTCTCAAATTTACAGTTGTGTAAGAAATGTATAAGAAAAAGTCTCTTGCCGCTGTTTCTGGGGGGATTAAAACCCAAAACAGCAATTCTCTTTTATTGTGTATGTTAGTATCAAACAATGGATGCAGACAGTATTTTACAGTGACACAGTGACAGAGCGTACCCATGGGCTAACATGGGAAATGCTGGTGGCAAGTGGTCAGCCTCTCATCACAGCACTTCTTAGGTTGAAAGAGAGGAAAATTAACACGAACAGGAGATGAGCTCCTACGTACCCCGCAGTCGTTGGCGCCATCACCACACATACCCACGTAGTAACTGATGGAGGAAAAAGAGGAAAAACACATAAGACTTGCATGGAGCTGATCCTGAAGTGGAGCACCCGCTGGCTTAGCACTTGTGGGTACTTCAGAGCAGGGGCTCGTGTTGGCCCTGGAGAAGGCAGTAGCTGTTTCCAGAGGGCAAGTTGTATATGAGAAGAGGATGGGGCAGAGTTCACTGGGCAAAATTAGGATTAAGTTTTGTAAGAGGCTGTAATGGGAAAGGGAACACGGCCACTTTATTCTAGACAATGATTTACCCTTGGTACCAGAAGCCATGGAAAGGGAGCAGGATGCACATGTTTGCAGCAGCTCCTGTGGCTGCAGCTTGGCTTTAACTGACATTTTCTCCTCAACTACCTTTGTAGACACAAAGCCACAGGAACTGCTGAAATAATACAACAGCTTCCAAACCACCACACATGAGGTCCCTCTGTGAGGGTCAAGAACTTCATCCCCAGAGAAAGCACCTCATAACCAATAATTAGTAGGGACTGGGGAGGGACTTTATACAGGGGCTTGTAGTGATAGGACAAGGGGTAATGCCTTCAAAGAGGAAGAAGGTAGATTCAGATTAGAAATTAGGAAGAAGAATTTACTATGAGGGTGATGAGACACTGGAATTGGTTGCTCAGGGATGCTATAGATGCCCTCTCCCTGGAAGTGATCAAGGCCAGGTTGGATGGGGCTTTGAGCAAACTGGTCTAGGGGGAGGTGTCCCTGCCTGTGGCAGGGGGCTGGAATGATCTTTAAGGACCCTTCCAACCCAAACCATTCAATGATTCTATGAATTAACTTTGTTTTTCAGAAAGGAACTGTGTCTTGTTCATGCTTAGCAAGCGATATCCCTAGTTAACATGAATCCTGTTTGGGGAAGGAAACATTCCTTTGGGGGACCTGAAGGAGCATATTTGAGGTCAAACTCCCAACTACATTAGGTTATTTTCAGCTTTGCTAAAGCTGCAGCCAGGAAAGCACTAGCAGCCATGTGGGAGTTGATGGGGGTTGTTTGTATCTGCAGGGTCTGCCTCTGTGTTTTTATCTCAGCCTCATTTAATGCTGCCTTCTGTACTGCACTAGCGAGAAGCAGTGGCTACGTCTGGGCGAGGGGTGCAGGTACTCCTGATGCAGAGGATCCCCGTAAGGGAACTGGGAGGAAGGCGGCCACAAAGGGTGTGAATGGGGGGTCGCATGTGGAGGAAAAGAAGGTTAGGAAGATGGTCCTGTAGCAGCACTAGATGGTACAGTTACTCTTTAAAGGAAACTTGTTATTGGTTTGGTTCAAGAAGAAAATGAAAGGGAACCTTACTTGAGTTTCTGAAACTCTTCAACAAGGCTGGACTTCTGGACAGGAGACATCCTAGCAAAGACAGTCGCATTCACCAGTATCTGCAAGAAAGAGTAATGGGCTGCCTTGGGCAGGCATTTGTGCCTCGATTGCTCCACCAAGGCAGATTCAGGCCACCCTGATGAGTGTCTGACACTTTGATAAAACCCCTCTAATCCCATCTCACAAACCCTACCATGGTTTTGCTTCCCTTAGTATTTGAGGTTCCTCTAACATCAGATTTATCCTGCTCTGTTTTCCACCTTGCCTGTGCTGTAGGAGCTGCTGAGAGGCCAGAAATCACCACACGCTCTGCAGCAGCCTTCAGAGCAGAAAAACTGTATAAGCATTTCTCAAGTGTAGAACATATGGCTGATGACAGCAGCAATAACACTGCTCAGTCTGAGGTTTCTCCTACCTGAAAATCTGTCCAGAGAGTATAAAATCCCAAAATCTGTCTCAGCACCAGCTATTTTATGGACTGGGTGACAGGAGTTGAATATTTCTACTGCTTGACGTGGGTATTTCATGTTGCCAACGCCCTTTCTGAGCAAAGGCCATTGCCAGCTATGGTAGTGGCACATGGGAATGGGATTGATGTTTTTAATTAAAATGAAATTGAGAAGGTAACCACAGAGTAACTCCACTGTGCAGCTGCTCACAGCACCACATCCACCCTTGTCATCAGAGGTCTTAGAAGATGCTGAAAGCAAGCTGTTTGGGTTAAACCTGAGGCATGCTGGGAGGCTGCCTGGAGTTGTCAAAATGTGAAGTGACAACATTAGAGCTACTGATAGCAGAGCACCTTTCTCCAGCCAGACCACCACTGTTACTTAACAAAACAGCAGGGGTAAGTGCTTTGTTTCCTCTGAACTTACTTTTGGCAGCAGGCTGTAGAAGTGCTTTAGAATAACCTGATAAGACTTCCCATTCATTGCAAAATGGTAGTTGCAGGTTTCTTCTTCCAAGGTGATCTTTGCCTCGGTATTAACACATACCTCCTAGAAATAAGACAGCATTTATTCTCGGACTGTGGTCATAACAAGCCATTTCACTTCCACCTCAGCAGCTCCCCACCAGGCAACCAGGGACACAGCCCATAGCAGCATCATTTTGTAAAACTTTACACCTGGCAGTACTTGATTTTCTAGCTGTGTTTCCACATGTAACTAATCCCTGTTAGCTACAGGATGCTAGTTCAGACACTGAAGTTTGGCCCAGCAAATAGTCACACAGACCAGTATGTATAATTGCATTAATTCTGCACACTTCAAGTGTGATTGAAGTGGCCACTGCATCTGCAAAGTCTTGCCAGTTGTTTGTGTAGATATTTCACATGTTGTCCTGAGCAAAGAACCACTGGATTGATTAATTACTTCTTCCTAACTGGTGCATGGTCCATACCACACCTCCATATACCCTGGGGTAGATACAAACCCCCAGGTTTCCTCTATTTCTCAGAGCTACTTCCAAGTCCCCCGCAAGGAACCAGTTATTAGACATTAAAAGCTTCATTAATTTCTCCTGGCACTCAAAAGCAACCATCCCTGTCTGTGCTTACACCAGGAGCAGCTGTGTTTGCTTTGCTGTCTTCTGCCAGTTGCCAAGCAATGGAAGCTGGATTGGAGCCCTCCGGATCATTTGCTTCGACAAGGATGACTTTGCTGCTCATATGAATCATACCCGCATTCCTGGCCACCGTGACAGCTGTCTGAAGGTTGTCACCTGCAAGGATAGTGGTGAGGCAAGCTCCTCACATCTGCCATGGCACGGTGGCAGCCCAGGTAGAGGCCATGGACATGCAATGGAGGATTCTGGAGGAGTCACTCTCTATCCTCTATACCACATAGCAGCCAGCATGCCCACAGAAGGAGCCTGGGGGATTTACCTGTGACCATGACACTCCTGATGCGAGCAGCAGCCAGCTCTTGTAGCACAGGCTTCGTCTCCTGCTTCAGGCGGTTCTCCATCACCAGGAGGCCCAGGAATGCCAGCCCAGACTCTGCCTCCTCTCTTGGAGCAAGGACAGAAACACACATGCTGTTTCCTACGGCCAGCCCAGGAGCGAGACTCTGCAATTTTTGCTCTCTGGGAAAGCCATGCTTGGTGGGAAACACACCTGCTCCACAGGCAAACTTGACTGCTACAAATTTAAGACAAGGACTGATCAGCAAGCACCAACATTTCTGCAGCTTCAGCCTAGCTGCTGTCTCTGGGAAGGAGTGATGCAGCAGAGATGTGTGTACAGAGAGGGCGTTGGGGTTTTCCAGGAGCTCTCTGATTGGAACCCACAGATTATGTCTTACAGACTTTGTATTGCAGTCCCAATCCATTGCCATGTAGAAGCACAATAACCAGCTTTCATTACCCTTTGATAACAGCTTCTGAAGTTCAGCCCAGTGAGCCTTGCAAGAGTAGTAGTAAAGCAGACAATTAAGAGTGTAAGCAGTAGCTGCTGAGCAGAAGGTGTTATGTGGTACAGTTGTACCATATAACCAACAGGCTTCCTTTGGCTGGAGAGGAGGGAAAAGTTTGTGTCGGAGCAGGTCATAAAAGCAGATAAGAAAGCAACCCCACAGCAAGACCAGGGGCACATCAGCACGCCTTACCTCTCTAGGTTGTTCAAGTCTACATCCTCTCCTAGGTTTAGCACTTTATGAGCCAGGGCAATGACTCTGAAGCCTTGGCTTGTGTATGTCTTAAGCTCCTTTAAGAAATTAGCTGGAACTGTTTATAGGAAAAAAAGTTCCATGGTTAGAATATTCCATCCTCACTGATTGTCTTTCTAAGTTTAAATGCTTGTCCTTTTAACTGCTTGCAAGCCTTAGTTACAGCACTGTGGCCTCTCATAGAAGTCAACTGTCTGGTGCCAAGGTTGCGTAGCTGACTGTTCAAATAAGCGATCTAATTTTTGAATGCATGTTAGGGTGCAGATAGATAAGACGGATTACTGGCCAGAGGACAAATGACTGACTTTGTAATTCTGCCCTAAGCTTTACTGCATACATGCTGAGTGACTGACAAAATTGTTTTTATGTTTATGTCTTAATGAGACAATTCTCCTAAATCCTGAAAGTTCAATTTTCTGATCATTCCCGTGACTCTAAAAGCAAAGAGTTCCTTTTAACTTCACAGTATTTTGTACATGCTACATACTGCAATCACAGCTTCATAGTGAGAGAGGTACCTAATTATTCATTAAGCTGTAATCAATATAGAAACAATCAAAACAGGATGAGAGAAGCTATTTAGAAACCTGAGAAAGTGGAGCACAATCTTGAAGATCTTTTTCTCGCTGATGCTGACTTGTTTGGAGGTTTACGTCATTAGGTCTTAGGTGGTTCTAAACTAAATCTTTCCATTGTCCCTCAAAACTGTTTTCACCTGTTTTCAGGTCAGTGCCATCTGAAATAACAAACCACAGACCACTGGTACTGTGCTTGCTTGGCATCCTTTTGAAGTACTCAGTGAATGGAACCTGAGTTTCAAGTTTGCAGACACATTTGAATACAAGCCTATAATATTGTTCACTTACAACAAAGAAAAGCCTATGCTTACTTGCGGAGAGAGGACAGAAGTCTTGGCTAAAGCGTTAATAGCAATTATCCTTAATAACAGTAATTTACATGTCCACAGCAAGTTTGCCATTGCTGAGATTTAATGTCTTTGCAAGCTGGGTCAGCATCTCAATGCTGAATTTACTGGGTGATAAATTAGGAGGAAATTTAAGAACTTGGACAGCACAACAGACTTGCTGTCACATATGCAATTACCACGATCCTACATCTACTCTGGGCATTTTAAGGTATCAATATTATTTATGCACTGTATCTTCAGCTGATGCAAGTCAGATAAGAGTTGTATAGCAACCGAACCTCAGGCTGTGCCTCTCACTAACTGTTGGGCTGGGGACATCTAACTTATAAACTTACAAAAACAAACAACGAAAACTTGTTTGTATCATTAATGACGTTTAGCAAGTTCAAGGCTTGTTTGTAGGAAGAGTTACCCATGCAGTTACAGTGTGGCCAGTGGAAATCCTTTTAAGGATCTCAGCCCCAGCATAAGCTCTGGTTTGGATTAAGTCCAAATAAACACTGTAAAGCTTCCCTTTCCCAGTTCTATACCAGTATCTTGTCTGCAAAAGCTGGAGACTGTTTCTGGTGCTCCTTTCATGTAGAGGTCATACTGTTCTTCTCCAATCTTCTGTGAAACAACAGACATCCTCTGCAGCCCAGAAGAAAATGGGAATTGATGTAGGATTGCCATTCCTTCCACGGGAGTCTGGAAGACAACAGCAAAGTGAGATGTTACCCAAGTCATTGATTACACAAAGCAAATCCATTCTGAACTTTAGCTCATTTGAGTCATCTTGCTAAGGTGATTCATTATTAATAGGAGACTGTTTCACTTTTGCTGCCTTCTGGCTATAGGATCAGACTGCTGATAACAAGCTTAGCAACCAGTCTCAACAATTCTGTCTTCCCAGAAATGTCAGTGTTTTTCTTTATATTTAACTTGTGTTCCAGGCTTTGTCCCAACCTTTCTCTTAATAACCACATATTAATGTAATATTCCTGGAACTACAGTCCTGGGAACTGAAATTTGATGAATTACAGTGACAGTACCATGGGAACAGAGCAATCCTAGAAACAAGACTGATTTCCTTGTTGCCACATCACTCTCTTCCTGGTACTGCTAGCAGAAATCACACTCCTTCCACTGGGAAGAAGCTGTCTAGGTCAACATAATTTTCAACTGTCAAAACACAGAGCTTCCCAAGGGGCCTTTTAAGAGTAAGAGTGAAGCAAACACGAGCATGTTTTGGGGTGAGGCTGATAAAGCTGCACATGGGATTGCATGACCATCACCAGCAGGACTCATGGACCCACATCTGTACTTCTTGATGTAACACCTCGTCCTTACTCACATGGCCTCCTCCTGCAGATGAACTCATGCTTAAGACATTTATTTCATTTACCTGACTTCTCTACATTAGTTTTCACTTAAACTGATTTTGCCAGCAAATTTACAGGGTGAGAACTCAGAATTCTGTAGCTTTTATTAGTGCACATAGTAGAGTTGGAAATAAGGGGCTTTTAGACGCAGGAAGTGCTTTACATACCACTTCAGGAGCAGCATCTCCACTTCAATCACAATTTGCTTTTCTGGTCCTACCCTTACAGGGGGTCTGTTTCGGGGGAAGATGCAATACAGTACCACAAGTGGCTGAAAGGCATTTTGCAGGCACTAGCTCAGGTAAATTAATAGTGCATGTGCTAGGAGTTTGCACTTGCCGCAGGTTGAAAACACAGAATATTCATTCTCACAAAGAACGGGACTTACACTGCTGGCCTTTGGCCCCGGTCTAACAACGCAGGTGTCAAGAGTACCAGCCCCATCCCAAGCTGTGCTGGAGTCTTCAATCTCCTGTACAAGGAAAAATGTTATTACTGATACTCTTTTTTGTTTGGCTTTGCACCTGTCTGTTAAAGCAGGGGCAGTAGCACGTGGGAACGTGTTTCCCCCTTACTATTGGCACTGAGTTGCAGAAGTATTTTGTTATAATCTAATAGGTCTTCTTATCCATCATCAGTGACAGCCTCCCTTCAGCCTTCTCCATAGCAGAAGCCTACATGGCCTCGAGTCTTTTCAAAAAAGAATAAAATCCTGTGACAAAGTTTGTGGTTTCTCTAAACTCAAGTTCCACATAAATTTAACGCCATATCAATGATGAGGGGAAAGATAAATTATTATCCTTATCTAGCTGGTTTTATCTTCCAGTCTCCTGCTTTTAAAAGACTCTCACTGATGTCATGTGCAGAAGCAGGGTGGTAATTTTCGGTGTAGGATGCTTTTAGGCCTCCACCTCTGCTACTTTACGTGCTGCCAAAGCTCATTCACCCTCATAGTGCCCTTCTACTGTCAAGTGGCTCTGCTGCTGCCTGCTCTTCTACAGGAGTGAGCACCAGCCTGATGCCTTCCCGCAGTGCTGCTGAAAAAACTGCCTTTTTTACTTACTGATTAATCTCTTTTGAGCAAAATGTCAAAGGAGAAAATATGATAATGCGGAGACCCAGAACCTTTGCAGGCTAGGACATGACAGGGAGAAGAGCAGCCACTTTCTTTTTGTGCCTCCTCCCATCTGGTACCCACCCAAGCAACTCTCCCCCCCCTTGCAGATGAGGCTCAATTTCTCACATCCTACTCAGGTCTCTCTGAAACATTCTGTTCACTCAGATGGAGGCCCCAGTCTTGGTTTTCTCCATAGGGATGTCACTTTGGTAATCAGAGATAATAGGTGTTGGCAAAAGGGCAGAAAAACCTGCCTGTGCATTTCCTTGGCTGATTTGCGGTCTGTGCACCAATGACACAGTCTGATACCACATCTGCTTCCAGCAAGCAGCAACCAGGCTCCCCCTTTGCTTCCTCAACTCCAGTGTTTCCAAACCAAATTAAGACAGTAAATGCAGGCAGCCCCAAGGAAGATGGTTGCTGACTATGAAAAAGCAGCTACAGTGCTGCAAATCTGCCATGTGGTTAGTAGAAACAACAGTGCAAATTCCAGCTGTTCTGACCAGGGCTGCAAAGGACTTTCCCTGCAGACATGAATTTGAGCTCGAATTGTCAGTAAATCCCCATGGTCTGGGTTGGGGGTGTCCATGCTTTGGATGTGTACAGAGGATGCAATTCACATTACCCAGTGTGTGCCCTCAAACATTTTCAGGTCCAGTGGATCTCCCTGAATCTTCTTATCCAAAAGAACCAGTGAATGACAGGTTGCCATGGCTCCGCACACAGGTCCCCAGGGCAGAGGCGTGCTGGATGGGTACTTATGGATTTTCTGAAACCTGATTAAAAGCAGAAGGTTAGCGAGACCACTTATAAGAGGGATGCAGAGACACAAGTCCTCAGCTAGTGCATACAGGTGCTGTTCTGCTGCATTCAGTGGAGCTGTGTCCAAAAACTGCAAGCAACAGGCTGTACTACCTCTCCTTCCGATGAACAGGTCTCATGCCAAAAAGTACCCAATAATTAATTGGCACGAGTTCAACTTCATGTGAAGTAACTGAGACACAGCAAAACACACTGAGGTGCTGGCAGAGAAGTGCTGCTTGGCAATTGCTGTTTGGTATTAGGCAGAGCAGAGAAGTTGCTGTCAGAGAGGAAACAGCTTGCAGCAGGGATCTCAAAGAAATTTGGCCATGTGCCCCAGGAGATTTGTGAAGCTGTAGTAAGGAAAGAGGGTGCATTTTCTTGGGCTGGTGCTGTGCACCTGCCAGGGTGGATAAGCACCATCAGCCCATTCTCAGCACCCCTGGGAGCAATGTGGGAGAGCTCCAGGGAGTCCAACCTTTACTTCCAGCTGTAGATTTTACGTCTGCATAGCCACAGAAACCAACTGCTTGTCCCTCACTCACACCTTGGTTATAAAAATGTGTAAGTTTGTTGTGTCCTACTTTGTTACACCAGGCAGGATGTCAAAGATTTGTGCCCCAGTTTCTTTCTGTGCACAGCCACAGCATTGAGGTTTATTGCCTCTTTGGCCCCACAGTACAGCCTGAGCACCTGCGAGGCTGGGTTGGGCGAAGGCTCTGTAATTTCATCAGGGAAGTTATTTCTCAAAGTCCTCTCTTCTCACACACACGTTCCCCTCTAAGAAACTCGCTGGCTGACAAGCTGTGTCTGCCACACCACAACACAGCCCATTACCATTTAGACTGGCATGTTAAGGAGAAATTGAAATAGAATGTATTTATTTATTTATTTTTACCTTTGATCACCACTAGCAACCCCGTTCCAAACACAGGCACAGTGAAAAGAATCTGGAAGCAAGCAACGTGACAGCTCACAGTGCTATTAAAAAGAACAATGAATCTGGTACCTGTTGTCCCTTTAAGCCATCAAAGTCTGTTCTGTTTCCAGCAAATTATACCTTGTTCTTAGCCTGGTCATAATTAGCTTATTAATTAATTAATACTTGAGAGACCATGAAACTGCTAAACATCACATAAAACCAGCAAACATTTATATCTTATTAAACATACAATAGGATATTTTATAAGTTGAATTAAATTCCTTTACTGTCATTGCCTCACAGTATGCAGCTTAGCTGACAGCTAGTTTTATAACATGTGCAGGAATGTGAAAATTTAAGAAAGAGCAATTATGCAAATAGGCTAATGAGATCAATGCAGACAGCAATAGCTCCTCCTTGTGTTTTGGCAGGCCACCAGCACTGGTTCCCAACTGGGTGCAGATTGGACATGTCTACAAAGAGAGCTTTATATTTTGATATCTTGAAGAGGGTTTTTTTTTTTTATTACAGGAATTTATTCTGATATATGGATCCAGTTTTGTTCTGCTGCTTACGTGAGCAGACAGTACCTGCAAAGCTACTTTGGTGGAAATCACTCTGGCACTGCCACAAGCTGTCTGCCTTTTGCTGGGATCCAAGACTGTTCAATATGCACCTATTCAGTGTGACCTCCCCGATATGCTGGAGGAGGGCCAAGGAGAAATTGTACTATGTGCCTGCGGTTTGGTCCCACTGGAAGAGTATTTTATTGGTTGACACTTATTAATTTTGTCTCATTAATTTGCTTCAGATAGTAATTTTCTCTCTGTCCTTTGAGGAAGTATTTGGAATGTGATTTTTCTCCTCTCATAATGAATTCATCCTTTCATTCATTACAGCATGATTATCTCTGTGATGCTGAGGTATCTGATATATTAACAACTACTAATGAAAACCTGGGAATAGATATGGGGGGTGTGATTTCTCCCAGCTACTGCAAAAGATTAATGCTTTGAGTTCAGCATAACAGGCGCTGCAGAGCTGCAGTCTGTCTTGTATTATAGTAATAAGAATTAAATAGTATAATTCTGGATACAGTCAGGTTTAATGTTTACGTAGCGGTTATTTCTTGAGGATTGCAGTGGTCTTTGGGCTTGGAATTGAGATGGAGCTTGCCATGGGTTTGAGGGAGTCTGGTCTCAGCTTTTTCACAGCATTTACAGAAGGTAGATGAGATTCAACAGATGCCAAAGTCAGCAACACTTAATTTCAACAGAAGGAACGTTATCCTAACATTTAAATTATGAAAGGTTTATTGACTAGATTAAGAGTATTTAGTGAACTGTGCTGTCAATGACATAATAGAAAAGCTCTCTTCATATTCTCCAAATCCCCTCTGAGTAATTAAAAGCACTCACATTGCCGTGGACTGTTTGTCTTGAATTAGCAGGAACCTTTATGGCTCTGCCTGCCACAGCAGCACCCAGCTGCCCTCCTCAGAGGGAAGGAGCTGAGCAGGAACACCCATTGCACTCTGCCTCCCCAAACGCACCCAGACTTTTCTTGCTGCATGCTATTTGCCATCCCTCCATATCCTACACAAATGCCTCCCTCCTTACTAGACATTTGGGCAGTATATTCACACTGGCAATTACTCCTTGCTAAATGAAATCCTTCCTTACCGGCCTCCCTCGGAAGGAATGATGCCCCACAGGTCCAGTCCATCTTCCGTCAGCGTGCCTGTCTAAATTTAAACAAATATCTAGTTACCCTGCTATTGCCCACTCCTCCCTCCTGCACGTCCCCAGGGGTCCTTCTTGGTAAGGTAAGGAAAACCTCCTGCCCACAGTGTGACCCTGCTCCGTGGGCACCTGTAGAGGATTTTTCCCTGGCGTTAGATCAGGGTAAAAGGGGTGGAAAATAAAAATTAAAAAATCCCATGTTCCTGGCAGCCCCCAGCATCTTTCAGAGCCCCAAGAAGTGCCTTACTTTGTCAAAGCAAACAAGGTTGATCTGCCCACAGATATTAATCCTCTGTGGGCTGATGCAGAAAATCTTCTTTTTCTTCAGCCTCCTTTGGGCATAAACAGTGCCTGTTGTCAAGGCAGCAGGGATAGCGGGAGGCACAGCCACGGTGAGGAGAAGGAGGGCCATAGCCACCACGTCTGCCACTGGCTTCTGCAAACAGCAAGAACAACAGGGGCAGTGGGGTGGGAACAGCCTCCATGCTTTGTTACCACCACTCTCAGGGGGCCTGACCCTCCTGCGTAGGAGCAAAGCACCCCAAACTCGGTCCCTGTGGATGACAGATTTATTCTGCTTTGTTTTGTCCATCATCTCATCCCTGTCCCATTCCCCCCCACTCCCTCGCCCCCCAACATCCCCCAGCTATTTCTGGCATCTGAAAAAATTATAAAAGTGAACAATATTCCAAAGTCTTGAGCAACTGAGAACTCTCAGAGCTGGTGCCTGCAGAGCACAGAGGCATCCCTTGTAGTTACCTTGTGGGACACAAACACACACACAGTGTAGATGAGTCCAAAAACACCGATGGCAGAGAGACCTACAATGAACTTGAAGGCATCTCTGTAGAGTTTGAAGTTCATTGGCTTGGGGTAGAGGATGGATCTCACCAGGTCACCTTTAGCTGTATTGAATCCTGTGTGAAGACACGTGCCATACATTGCATACATGACATAGTAGCATTTGTACCACAACGGTGCTGTTTCAAAGCAGGCAACCTGGCAGAAGCCTGAGCCATCAGGTGGCAACAAGCATTTCTTAGGGACAGCAGACCTGTGCTGGATTTGAACTACAAAGAGAATCCAGGTCTCCTGCCAGGCTCTGGGGCCGCTGCTCTCTCTGCTGGTTAGCAAACAATAAAAGAAGTACCAGTTTGCAGGACGACAGCTCTCACTGGCCCTCTGCCCACCGGCTTCGTCTGTATGACTTCTGTCCCGCAGAAGAGGACATGTCTCCGGTAGTCTTCCATGCTGTGGGTTTTCCAGGGCATTGGACTCTCCATGAAGGGCAAGGGGGTTTTGGTAACCGGAATGCTTTCCCCTAAGAACAACAGAGTGTAGCTTCACTTAAAGGGGATTTAAAAGTCTATCGGATTCTGCACATTAGAAAGTGACAGCACCTTTAGGTGCTCAAGCTTGCCTGACTAATTAGCTTGCTTATGTACTGGCACATGTGGATTTACAGTGACAGCTATTCTGGTTTTAGTTTCAGAATATACCAGGTGGTATCTCTGAGCTTATTGTACCAAGGAGCTTGGGTCAAATTTTGCCCCTGAGCCAAGTTCATACTTTATAGTGGCTTGATATTTGGGTGTAACACTGACCCCTGTACTTGAACCTGCTTAAACAGAACCGACCCCTGCTTGAACAGAACCGCTGCAAGATTAGAATGCAAAACCTAAAAAAAATTATATATTCAGTGTATTTGAATATTTTCACTTTCTACTCCCAACTGTATATTAATCCTGTTTACTTAAAATGCGGGTAAGAAATGCATAATACACTATGTCGGAGTTCAAAAGCCCAAGACAACTGTAATTTACCCAAGCCACAGTTTTTTCACCTCCTGCTGCAAACTATTCTAATAAATAGTAAACAATTTGCTGTAAGCACAGACAGAGACATTTCCCTGACAGAGAACCTGCGCTGGGCCTTAGCATTTCAAACTCCAAAGCTGCACCTGTGAGCATCCCTTCGTTCACAATGCAGCTTCCATCAATCAGGACAGCATCACATGGGAGAGAGAGCTTATTTCCATCTAAAAGAAACATGTCTCCAGGGACTAAGCAACAAGACTCCAGCTCTTTGCAACCTGTAGAAGAATATAAGAAATGAACTTTACTTGTGCATAAGTTCCAGGCAATTAAAATTAAGAAGTCTCAAAGCACACACAACTTCATTAAACTTCTACTGCATGATTTAAAGCTAGTGCTTCTTTGAAATAATACTGGCTGAAAAGCGACAGCACATATATCAGCCCTTGTCTAAATAACTCTCTCCAAGGGGGTGTCTTTAGTTTTATTTGCTTAGTGCCCATAAACCACTCTGACCAAGAAAACCTGTCCAAGGCTTTTACATCTTCCAACACCCTAACAATTGCACATCTCAACATCTTTGGGAGGAAAAAATGGCTAAAACCCCTATTTTATGGTCAAGGACCTGAGACACGGGAAAAAAATGCATACCTCAGTGGGAGCCATATATCTAGACTCCTTGAAAATGTCTCATAAGCTACTTGACAGAACTGTGAATGCAGCCTATAGAGCAGGGAAGCAGGTCTCAGAAGGACAGAGTTGTTATCTAGTTACTTGTTTGTGAAATTAAATTTTCCAAGCTGTTCTTGACTCAACACAAATTACTGGGTTCACTCATGTGACTACAGATGCCTCAGATACAGATGATGATACAGATGCATCATTACCGCACAGGCTGGGCCACACTTCTCACCGCCCTGCCCGCCTCACCTCCCTCTGCCCCACTCTCCCCGCAGCTCACCCTTCACATTTCGGCAGGAATCAGTGGGAGCTGTGCAATTCCTGGTATGTTTCAACACATGAGTTAATTATATAAGCTGGTGAGGAAAATGAGACGCAGATGACTCACCTTCGCTCTTTGTGCAGACTGTAACCTGGACTTTGTTATGCTCCTCCACGAGGTTATGCAGCTTGGTAGACTGCTGTTGATGGGAAAGTAAACATAGTGTTGAAACACCAATAATGTTTCAAGTGGAGCAGTAGGTTACAACTCAGTAATCACGCTATCACAGAAACTGAACTCTGCTGAGTTATCCAGGGAGGTTTCACATCACTTGTTAGAAATCAGGATGCGAGTTCATTGAGTTAACCTGGAAGAAGCTGCCATGGGAACATGGACCTAATTTTCTTTTTGCTTCTAACTCATGCTGCTGTTTCTCCCTCAGCCTTCAAGAGGCTATTCCTGCTTCGTGCCAGAGTAAGTCTCCTTAGCTGCGGCATTGCTACCTGCAGTACCTTAGTAGGGGGTTCCTTTGTGCTCAACAGTTTTATCCTTGCTAGGAGGCTATGAACAGGACAACCAAGTTTTAAAGGGTATCATTACAAAACTACCATTGCAAGAAGAGAAACAGAAATTCTAATTTAGCTGGGTGTCTGTGGTGTGCCAGTTTTTGCAATCTAATTCAGACAATTACAATCCTGAGATAATGATGAAGTCAACTGTCATTGCAAGGCCATTAGAGAGAAAGCCTTATCTTGATTGAAAAGTTGCAATTGCAAAAAGCTAATCCCTAGGTGTGGATTTCTTCATTAGCATTGTTCATGTGAAAACATCAAGTCAGTCTGAAGAATATCTGGAGGTCCCAAACACTGTAATTCTTCCTGCCAAAATTACCAGTCACACAATAGAACCAGCCTTGCCAGAGAAAGCTGAACCATATCTGTTCTTTGTGCTCTGCAATACCAGGATGGACACCAACACTTTAAGTACAAAGATGTGCTCAAAGAGATGTAAATGTTCGTTCAGTATGGGAGTGCTAATTATCCTACAGGCATTAGTCAGAGATACAAAAGGTGATGCAGAGCCAGGTGTGCTGGCAAAAGCCCCAGCTATTCACAAAGCCCTTGCTGAGATCAGCATGAGGCAGTGATAAAATCATGCCCTTGGCAGGGCAGAGGGTGCACAGGAGTGCCTCATCACCAGAACACACCAGTGAGCATATGCTGCCAAAGTCCCACGACTCCTGGGATCTAGGCAGAAAATGTGCTGTGTGTTCTTACCAGCCCAGGGGAAAGCAGAGTCAATTAAAACAAAAGCCAGCTCCTGGAAGGGCAAATTATTGCCTCCTCCTGAACAGCACATCAGAGAAATTTGCTATACCACCTTCTCATGGAACCTTTCAAGGGGCTGAATCTTGCCCTTCCCCAATAATTCAGTGCAGGAGCAGTTCTTTTAGCAGTGAATTGGGCTTCAACATGAGCCATGCCTGTCTCTGAAGCATCACATGAGCATGACAGTCAGGTCAGTGCACCCCAGCGTTGCTATCCTTTCAGCCCTGCCACCACCTCTAGCCACATGACTCTGTCTGCAGGAACTGTAATTCTCAGTGCTGTCTTCTAACCCTTATTCCCCCCACCCCCCTCAAGATTAACAAAACATTTACCAGGACTCAGGAATCTCCAGTGCATTTTTGCAGAATACAAATACAGAGGAATGGGATACCTAATATCCAGACCAGAGACACAAAAGTGTTGCCTGACAGACTTCTGTTCCTAGCACTCTTTCTCATCTGTACTTTCATTCATATAATTTCTCTTTTCCCTATTATATCCTTTCTCCATGTGATTTTTGCCTTCCCTGTGTATTTAAAGTGGGTTCACAACTCAAGGAAATGTTATCCAAATTCCCAGCAAGGGTGTTCTGCGTTTCCAGGAGGAAGCCCCAGGAACCTCACCTGGCTGCATGAGAATACTCAATGGCAGGAAAACACCGTGTAAGGCTCATCTCAGTCTATCTGCCTGTGCCAGTGACTGAAGGTTTCAGGTTTTTGGCAGTCAAGTGCTTTAGGTCAAAAAGTGAATGAGCTGAGACTATTAGAAAACTCTTCCAGGCAGCTGCATCCATGACAGTAGTGCTGAACAAATTTGAGAAATAGAGTCATGTTTCTTTTTGTTGTTAAGACCTGTTATTTAGCAAACCTTAAGAGGAGTGAATATTCCTGAAATTACAGTAGGAATCAGACTCATGGATATAGTTCAACTTCATAAAATCTTATGAGCCCCAGGCATCAGGCTTCAATCTTTTTTAATTCTTGGGAAGTTCAAGACCCCTAGGTATGACCATTTTAACTCTTCTATAGAAATATATCTGTAGTAATACAGCAGAATGCACGGCCAAAAAAATGACCAGAAAGAGCATATGAATAGCTACTCATGTCTGTGATAGATGAAATTGCTAGCAGAGTGCAGGGTGGGGAGCTGGCAGGCTGTGGACTTACCTGTCTGAGGTCGTACACAGTTAAGCCAATAGAAATGATCGACAGGATTATGATGGCCACTGAATATTCAATGTAGCCTTGGCTCAGCCAAAGCGTGAGGGTGAAGGCTTGGAACACATAGAAGGGGTTTAATATCTACAAATGCAAATGTAACACATGTCAAGGGACAGACAGAACATGTCAGGAGAGATTGAGTGTGGGAGGAGGTGAGAACATTTCATTACAGCATTCAGGAGTCTTAAACATCAATTTAAAGGGCTGGTTTTCCATCCCAAGGCAGTATTCTTTCATGGCTTAGAGCATTATTAGCCTCCAGCTCTGAACTTCACCAGCTTACATGCAGTTCATGGTGTTTGTAATTAAAAGCTGTTAACCAGTTACTGTGCAGCAGGAACTATGCTGGCACCTAAAGTCAGACTTAAGGGATTTGAAGGCAGTTGGTTTCCCACCGGACAACAACACAAGACTGAATTACTGTGAAATCTTTAATAGTTTGTCATTTACAAAAGTCAATGTGAATATGATATTTATTTGGAAAAGGAAAAATGGTAAACAACTACTAATAGCCTGAAGGGCCATCAGTCTTAGACTACAGCTAAAAGTGAAGGCTTGATTTTCTCATGCTTCCATACTTATCTACATCATATCAGCCTTACGATACCTGTCACTTTAGTGTGTTGTGCTGAAAAGGCCACAAGCCCCACTGAAGTGAAGTCTGAGAATATAATGTTGGTTATTGTGGTACCTAACTAACAACAAAAGAATTACTTGAAGTTCTTCAGAGAGTTGCCCATCGCTTGTCTTATCTGAAGGAGTGACAAACTTTTCTGTAGAACTGGTATAACTAAAATAGCTTTTGAAAGAGCTTTCTGTATGAAGATTGGAACTGAATTGAATTATTCATCTGACAAATGCGGTCCCTCAATGAAAATTTAATACTTTCTTCGACATTCACTAGGACAAAGAGACAGACTCTAAATCAGGGTGCCAGCCTTCGGACACTGAAGCTGTATCTGGACTGAAATACCACAAGCTTATGAGGACCTGTCTGCCTCCAGGCACCACCATTAATATTTCAAACATGAAGCTTCAGCCTTGGATGGAAGTGTAAAGTTCAAATTAAATAAACTTTTTAGAGTGCTACATTGGAGTTCTCTTCAAAACCATCTCCAGAGGGCACTGAAAGGCTGGTAACATCAAATCCAAGCAATTTCAGGAGCCCTGGAGCTTTTCATCTTTTTTGTAGGGTTTCAAACAAACTCCATTTAAAGTTCAGACATATGCTATCTTGGAGTCCCAGCACTCATAGCTTTTTTCCCCATTTTAAAGACATTCATGTAGCATCCATAATCCACTAAAGTGAACACAGATGACATGACAGTTACCTGTACACAAAGCCTCTGCTTACAAGTTATCAAAAATAAACGTCCAGCATTTTTATATGCAAACTCAGCAAGCAGCCATCCATACATGTCTCTCCTCTTATCCACAAGATGTGTTTGTTTTGTCCTCTGTAGAGGAAGAACAGTCTTGCAGTGTGTCCTTATTTATGCAGGGGAAAAAAATGTCTTGCATCTATGTCACAGCAGAAAGTGATGTTACTAGGTGAACAAGGCAAGTATAAAACAGGAATTTCACAAATATTTCCTTCCATGCTAAGGCACACACCCAATTTACACTGATGTTGAGGCCACAGGCAAGCTTTGTACAATGATTTGTACCACCTTTAGACTACTAAATAGGCTATTAAAGAGGGACAAGTGTGCCTTAGTTGTAGCAATAAAATTTTCACTGCAGATCAGTATCAAGAGCCTACATGAAAGGACAGAGCTACTGATGTGGCTACAGCCAGTCCTAACAATCACAGCCCTCCGGGTGCCTGTCACTGCTCAGTCATGAGGCAAAATATTTCATGTCATGGGAGACATTCACTCGGGAAAAAGGGCCTGTAACGGAGAAGGAAGACATCAGTCCCCCAAACTGCTGCTCTCCAAGAAGGGGCACAGTCATCATAAAGAAAACATTTCTCTGTTACAAACATGCAGCACCAAGCATCCTCTTCGCTTTACATTCTTCACTGTAACCTTCTGCCAGGAACATGTTCTAATAGCCACAGAGGAGGTTCACCAACTTTCCTCCATGGCTTATACGTATGAAACATCAATCACCTCATCCCAGTGTGCTCAGGTAAAGGCTTCAAACCTGCCCCACCAAGTGCTAGTCTAACTTACTGACCTCTTTAAAAAGTAACTTCCAAATAGGATGAATTTCAACTTCAATGGCATTAGGCCCACACACCAGCTGCCTGTAGGAAGGGAGAGAAGAGTTCCCCATGTTATAGCTTAGTCACGTAGGATAAGACTTCATGTGGAAGGCTGTTCCCAAATAACGTTAATGCTTCTCCAAAAAAGTCCCGGGGGCACCATATGGCTGGGCAGGACAAATAAACCTGTCAGAAATCTATTGTATCTGAGAGAACTTTACACAGAGGCAGATTTTTACTGTTTTCTTGCTGAAAAGATCATCAGTTTGCTGCTAAACCCTGCAATGAACTTTCCAGAGGGCTTTTAAGGAGAAAATGGCAAATGAACTCAGTCATAGCTTACCGTGCCTCGAACCCCAGGTGGAACCAGTGGTGCTTTCCTCAGACTTAGCCTAGCATCACTGAGAAGATAATGAGCTCAACAGAGTGCAAGGGATAATTATTTTACACCTTTCTGAATGTCACCCACACAGTGTGCTGTGCCTTACTATTGAGTAGTGAGAAGCTCACATGAATTAACAGGTCACACTCTCAATTAGCGCTTACATCCACTTATAGGTAGACTATACCTGATCTTCTGTTCTTCCCTTGTGAGGCCAGCTCCAAACTTGTGGTGTATGCTGTGACATGTGTTGCTGTCTTCTAATGATCTAGAGTAACAGGAGAAAGTTCAGACAAAGGACCCCCTGCCACAAAGGGGGTTGTAACAGGGTGTTGACACTCACCCAACTTTCTTGAATTCTTTTACAGAAAAGTCCCAAATATAACGGATTTTCTGCACCTGGATACATCTCACCTGAAAGACCACAGAGCAAAAATTCCTTTTGACATGCAAGCAAAAACAATCTTGCTGTTACAGAAATGCTTCCCTCTGTTTCAGGAGAAAACCTAAGCTGATGTATGAACAAGATTTTCCAAAAGATGTTGATAGATCACCCTTGAGAAACTCTGGGTTCCTTGACTCCCATTTTCACTCGCCTCCTCCCTGGAATTTTTCTTCTCTATTTTATAGATGACTTACCTTCAACTGTGGCTTCATTATGGCTCTGTTTATGACAGAGTCTTTATCTGCTACAAGAGGACCATCTGAATTAATACCAACAGGTAGTGCCAAAGTGGACAAATCAATCCAGGTCACCTTCTTCCGGGTGTATCTCTGAAACTCATCCTAGAGAAATACAACATAGATCAGTGACAAGCCCAAAATATTGCCTCTGTCAGTGTTTCCTGACTCTGGGATGCATCAGATTCCCAAAGAACTACAGTACTGTGACATCCTTGCAATTATAGCAACAGGGATGTTGGTGCCAATGTTCTAGTACTAATCAGTAAAGTACGTAGAAGGCAGTCCCACAATTATCTCCATTTGCTTTGATTCATGCTGCAGAGCAGTTTCAAAGATGAAACTATGGGCTTCAATAGGCACTGGATGGATATTTAGTCTATGGGACCAGACTAGAACTAGTTGGAAGTAAAAGGCTTCTTGAAATACTTCTGGTGTGGCCATTGAGTCCTCAGCACTAGGCGCTCTGCTCTACAAAACTATTATGCTGCATTACTCAGCACTAATGCTGTGCATCTCAGATTTACTGCTACATGTCAGAGTGAATTGTCCTTTAAATAGTTTAAGTCTAATGTAACTGGTTACAAGGAGCAATAGATTACTCATTTAGTGGTTTGAGAGCATTTATTTTAGGAGTATCATTGCAATGGTGAGCATTAAGTGTCTTAAGCATTCACTCTGCTAGTCATGGAGTCTTAGCATATAACTAATGCCTGAAATCTAGCTCTTTAAAACCCATCTCCTTGGCATTCTCCAGTAACATTAGAGCAGAAAGGCTACTAACAGCCACAGCTTCTGAAGAAGATTTCCTCACTGAAGTGAGTTGGCTGCACCCCATGCACATAAAGGAAGAGAAGCAGCAGAGCTGATTTACGGAACATGTTACTGGCAGAGGGCAGCTCATGGAGTCTGTGGATGGGCAGCAGCAAGACCTGAAATGCCACACAACTTGGTGTCCAACCTTCAGGCAGAGTAGCTGTGCTCTTGTTCATGTAAACATGGTCTTTTACACAGTATTTCAAACACCACAATTAAAAATGGTTGATCCTCTGCAGCTTGACTCATCCTCACCACTCCCAAATGTGGAAAGGGTTATTAACCTCCTGCATTGTGCAGACAAAGACAGACTAGCTGCCCTGACTTTGAAAACAATAGGTTCTGCAAATAACAATGAGCCAGGAGGGTTCACCTACTGTTGTTCTAAGCAGAACAATGTCCGCTTCTTCCAAGCTGCAGCGGATGCAGTTTGCCCACACATCCCACTCTGGCTTCCAGTAAAAGAGCAGCAGCAGAGCCCCACAGGACAAGATGTATCCAGCAATGCACAAAGCCTTTCGGCAGCCTTGGGTTTTGTAGCCAAACATCTCCTGTACAGCAAAGAGAAAGCATTCTTTGTTAACAAGTTTGACCTTGATGTTTACTCATCAGGAAACCCAAGCTTATTGAAAAGAAAGGCTGGTGACTTAAGCCCTCTCTCAAGGTTCAAGTTCTCAACTTCTCAAGGTCATTTTTGGAAATGAGAGTTTGCTGACTGATACAACATAGTTTACAGCACAGCAGACCTGCTGAAAGAAGGATGCTGCTGGCAGAGGAGCATTTTCACATCAGCTCTCCCAGGATTAATGAAGAATTAACTCCAGTCTGGAGCTTTTACCATCAAAACTACAGCTGACTCATCATGGTAACACTTCTCTATCTGCAGTGCTAGCACCAAACAGCCCTGCCTGCCACTGAGGATATCTCTATGTGAACTTAATGCTGACTGCTGAAATCCACCTTGCAGCAGGGGCACAGAATCTGCCTTGTGGAAAGAAAACTGCCAAGCCCAAGCAACACCTCTCAGGTACCAGATACCATACCTACTGGTGTGTTATCTGTCACCATGTGCACCTCATCTTAGATTCACAGAATCATAGAATCGTTTCAGCTGGAAGAGACCTTCAAGATCATCAAGTCCAACCTTGTTCCTAGCCCTATCAAAAACCGCTAAACCATGTCCCTAAGCAAAATCCTGAAAACGAATATGGAAGGGCTCTTCTTGCTCTGTACACTCTTTCTCCAACTTATTCCCCAGATCATCTGTCATCTTCCCTACGTGCCATTTCCTTTTGATAGCCCACCAGTCCTCTATTCAGTGATGTTCCATTATCTGTGAAGGAGACTGATAAATCCACACCTTAGTCTCTCCCCTTGAGAAAAACTTTGGATTTTTGTACCCTTTGGTTTGCTTTAAACCTGCCTATGGGGCTAACAATAACTTTAATGCCCGAGGAGTAACTGGATCATTCTCTACATGCTGGGTGCTTTCCCAGACCTCTCAGCACCCTGCAGGGCATGAGGGAAGGGGGAGATGCTCCACCCACAGCTGGTGGCTCACAGCACTCAGGGATGACAACCCTTTGGATTATCACCCATACCCAGCCTGGCCACAGCTCTCGCAGCAGTGAGACAGCAGCCTTGGTAGGTGCCAGCCGGGCCCTGCAGCGTTACACCCACCCCCTCAGCAGCCATGTGGGGATCCTTTTCTGCTTCCCCACAGGCACCAAAGTGGGAACCCAGGCAGCCCTCACAAGGGAGTTTGCTTTGTGCCACGTATGCTAGGGTAGATGGTATTAAAGTTTGTTTGGGGAAAAGAATTTTGTTTAAAGGTTGAAATGAAAACCTAGAAAAATTTAATTTTTTTGTCTTGCATCCACTGCTGGAAAAAAACAAAAACACCTCCCAAAAAATGAAACACACAGGGAAAATAAAACCAAACAATTTATTTTTTTCTATCAGGTGTCTCCATTCCTGCTGCAGTGATCAGTTTGTTTCCCTATACAATGTACATCCCAGCCACCCCTCAGCTCTCTTCTCCGCCCCAAAAAGCCCATCTCCAGGCAATCCCTTCAATGTCACCCTAGGGCTGATGACAGGGGCAGGAGGGGCTGATGACCCACGCCCAGGAGCAAGCAGAGGAAGCAGCAGCATCACAGATGAGTGTCTCTGGAACTGCCTCATCACCCTGGCACTGGTGCTGCCAGCCACCCCCTGCTCATGGGTGCTGCAGGACAGGCCCATGCAAGCAGCTGCAGGAGCGATCCTGTGTCATCACCGAGGTGAGATATCTGACCCAGACCACAGAAAAAAGTTACCCACCCACTGGGCAATGGGTGTGTGAGGCCCTTGCCCTTGAGGAGTCATCAAGTAACCCTGCAGATGTTGGTACAGCTTATGTAGTTGAGAGGAGGAGGAAATGGCGTGTTAAATTATATATATATTTAAACACATCCCTTTTTTTTTTTCCCGATTAAGGTACAAGGTGGTATTCCAAGTGTTAATATATAATGCTACTTCCAACTGTACAATCTCTCATTTAAATGCTGAAATACAGTGCAAGACCTGCAGA
>JAAGNO010024102.1:35998-50603 GCA_033439905.1 Ceryle rudis
AAATTATATATATATTTAAACACATAAATAAATAAATAAATAAAAACTAGAAACTCCCACATCTGAAATATGTCAAAGAAATACCAGAATATCAACTGGTGCCTTACAGGGCAGAGTTTGCAACAAAGCAGAGCTCCTTGAAGAGGGCTTGTACAAACAATTGTGCTAGTTCAACTTCAAATATAATTTTCAAGTGATTTAAAGGCAGTGGAGTAAGCACCTATTTAAGTTTAAGAGAGCAATTAACTTGATTTATCTGAACTCTGATCATAATCAACATAAACTAAGCTGAAATCAATGCAGCTCAACTGAAATAAAGATAATCTTTCCGCCCTTATACTAAGTTAGCGAAATCCATTTCAAACCAGCTCTGTAGCTTTTAGATGTGCAGCCCTGCTGCATACAAAATATTATTCCTTCAGAGGCCACAGAAGTTTAAACCAATAGCTAGTAATTATTTTTTCAGGGTGGGAGGACAAACCACAGTGTCCACAACTAAGGAAATTCAATTCATTTGCTTGCCTTTGCACAGCAAGGTTTTTATAAATACACTTCAAGAGCAGGACTGGAAAACAAGAAGCCTGTTATGGGGGCAGCTGGAATAACAGGAGGTATGTGGGACCACAACTCATCCATCACCTGACAATGGTGCAGCCAAAGGTGGAAGAAGGTGGGGAAGAGCTGTGGCATGAGGGCTGGGTGAGTGCAATGTTGCAGTGAGAACATTTGGGGCTTTCTAGCATAAGCTGAACATGGGCTGTTGCTTTCAGGTGAGGCTCTAACACACAGCTATACACTAAGCACAGCAACAGAAGTACCTGAAAATGCATTAGACATGATGGAAGATAACCAATAGAAATACGCTGTATGTCTCTAAAAGGGCTGGTTTAAATGAGTAGTGCTGTGAGCTCCTGACATCCAAGGTGCTGGGGGAGGTGCCCCTTCCTGGTGGCTGCAGGACCCCAGCACAGCTAGGTCATGCCAGCTCCTCACCACTGTGCCAGCATGGGGCCAGGTGGGAGCCCCATCCTGCTGTCACAGGCAGGAGCCCGAGTCCCCTGGCTCAGAGAGACAGCCTCCACTGGTGCAAACAGCCCCCCTATGGCTACAACACAAGGCTGATCAACTGGATTGCTCCATACAGGCAAGGCACAAAGGCGAGGCAGAGATGAGGGAAGCCACATTCACAGCTGATTGACCACATTAAGCAGTAAAAAGAGTTTGCCAAGAAGCGTAGTACCAGAAAGCAAGGCTGCTCCAGCAAACAGGACCCCAGGAAGATGCATTATGAAAACCATGGCTCAGCCTGATGCAGACACCCTTGCAAAAGGCAGGCTGTGTCAGCAGCAGCCAGGGAAGAGCTGGGGCCCTTCTCTGCCAGAAGGACTGCAGCCACAGGCTGGATGGGGAAAGAGAAGTATCTCCTGGAAGTGGGTGCAACTCATCTAGGGTGCACAGGCTCCCAGCTAAAAGGCTGCTTGTGGTGACAGCCTAACTCCACCCACCCACCCATCCATCCTGGCTATCCATCCTCACCAGGCAGTTGGCATCCACATTGCTTCTCAAGCAAGTAGAGGCAGGCATTGAGGGCCATATCCACACACCACCTAGAGACTCCGTGAAGAGCACCGTAGCAAGCACCATGACACAGAGGATCCCTAGCTGACTCCTTACTTGTCTCCCACAGCAGAGTTTTTCATTTTATGCTGGATCCAGGCTGCTGCAGTCTAAAATAAGTCTAAAATAAGCTCACATGAGCAGCAGTCAAATCCCAGCAGGAATTTACTGAAGGCTGCCAGAAAAGCTGAAGCCCCACCACTATTAGTAGCCCTGCAAGCAATCCTGATACAGAGGAGCAGGTGTGATCTGAAGGACAAGATCTCCAACCTGTGCATCCCCTGAGCACCTGCAGCCCCATGATGGAGGTATGTTCTCAGCTCCTAAGCTAGGCAGTGACAGTGGAGGTGCTGGGATACACCAGCTATCAGCCTGAGTTTGCAGAGGACATTGACTCCTGTCCTGAGGGAGTGTGCTGCTGTGCTTCCAGTCCATGCAGCACATATATCAAATACAGGAGTGACAGGACTATTTTTTACACCTGTAGGCATTTACTTCTGCGCCCACTCTGTGCACTAGTAATATCTGGATTCCAGTTGTTCCTTGCATGGAAAGCTGGAGGAGAAAGTCTTACTGCCACCCTCACCAGACTCTGTAATTACTCTGTGTTAGCAGGTAGAGGAAGCGTTTCAAATTCATTGTGCTTGCAAAGCACTCAGTGCAGCCTTTCCAGGCTGCTGCATGTAATCAATAATCAATCACAATCAAAGACAGAAAGTAGATTCAATTAACATTAATAAAAAACCCTTGTAAGGACAGAGCAGCTCCATAAAAGCTACTGTAAAAGACTGAGAAACAAGAGATTCCTGCCATGAGAGCTGATGTAGACTTTGGTCTTCTGCCCAATCTTCCTAGACCTGCTAAGCAGCAAAAACCCTTGCATTTTAGGAGAAGTATTTAATCACTACTTCAGACAATTATCCAGGATAAAACTCATTTGTAAGCACTTTCCCTATTACTTGCTTTCTGATACTTGATGACCCAGGAAAGGAAAGTGTACCCATTGTTTATACCAACGTATAGAGCTCCTCACAGTTATGATGGAAAAGACAGTGGAACAGACAGCTCCCTGGCCAGATGACTTCTGGTGGGCAAAGAGGTCATTTCCATGTTCCATGCCTCTGGACTGCAGTAGTATTTTCTTCACTTAGCTCTTACTTTGCAAAAATCAGTCTCAAATTCAGGAAGGACTGATCCAGGGTTTTGCCTTCACCGAGGCTGTTGAAGAAACAGTGCCCGAATGGAGTGAAGGTGAGGAAGAGAAGGCGGCATATCCAAAATGGGCATGTGGGAAAAGAGGCTCACAAGGAAAACAAAACCCAGCATGGTCCCCCACTGCTTACCAGCTCATTTTCTTCATCCTTGTTGAGGAACGCACAATGATCCTTCCAAAGCTTTTCCTCCATCTGCCCACGTTGTTTTCAGTCCTGGATGTCCTTGTCAGTGGGGTCAAGCAATGTTGAACAGTTACTGACTTGATCTCAGGCCAACGTTAAAGTCAGCTCTCACCATGGTCCTGCAGGCTGCTTTTGAAAGCCTCACAGTGCACACGCTTTTTATTAGGCTCCCAGGAGAGGGAGGAAAATCCACCCTCACATGTAAAGCACTTAAATGCCTGGCTTATGTAAGATGCGTGTTTTTCTGCCTCCTGGCTTTGCTGTGCTCACCAGGGTGGGACTGGCTGCAGCAGAGCTCTGGTGGCCAAGGGAGAGAGAGGACCTGTGGTCCTATTCTGTGGAGATGGCTCTGCACCAGGCTCAGAGGGAAATTGAGGCAGGTGAAGGGTGGGAGAGCGCTTCAGCCCCATGTAGAGCTGTCCACAGAGCAGCCACCCTGGCACTGGGAATTGCATCCAGTGTGTCAGAGAGAAACATCTGCTCTGGGGAGATCAGTGTCTGGGTCTGGGCTTTGTTTCAACACAGTGGAGGTGCATGATGGAGCGGTGATTTTCAGGTGTGGAGGCAGCCTGAACCTCCCTACTAGTTTGTGGTATTGCCTCAAACACAACCTTTGAGTCAAATTCTGCCTGAGCTACAAAGGAATGAGCATCAGGGCTGGATGACTCCTTTGGAGAAGCCCAGCTGGGCAACACAGGACTCTTGAACAGCATGCAGTGTGACCCCCTGTGTGGCAGGGATAGCCAGGAGCTCCCACCAATCCCCCAGGCAGGGACAGCAGCAGCAGGCAGGCTTGGTAGCCCCACTGCACATCTTTCAGTCTCATGTTTCAGCTCTCACTGTTGGCAGAGACATTTTTCAGTCATGAACCTGAAATTGCTCTGTCTCCCCCCCCATTCTCTTTCTGTCATAAAGTCTGAAAACAACCATTTACCCAGGCAGGTAAAATATGCCACATTATTTCCTGGAATAAAGTCTTTTCCTGAAAAAGAGAAAATGGCTCTGAGTTTGCTCAGATCCTTTTTGGCTCAGCCACAGGGAAGCAATTCTCTACCCTGATGAGACCAGGGGATTTAAATTCCATAAAGGGACTTAGTCTTTGTGCACAGCTTATTTCCCTAGTGACAGCAAATCAGGAACTCTTCCAAAGTCTTCTTCCCCCAGGTGGGAGAGAGAACGATGCCCAAGGACTGAAGTGCTGCCCGTATGAAGTCCTCTGAGTCTCCCTCAGTCCGCAGCTCCATCCTGGAAAGAACTCCAACAATGGCAAGAAACACCTTTGACTAGGCAGAGTGCTGGGGAAATAAAAGCATTAATCCATGTTACTTCTGTGTGAAACAGAGCAAGGAGAGACCAGGCTGGCTTGCCCAAGGATGACCAAAGAGCAGTTAACACCTTCCTGCATCCTGAGTCTACCTGGGGCTGACATTGTATAATTCCACCACATCTACCTTTGGGGGCCAGGGGAGGTCTGCCAGCTGCAGCTGTGTCCAGAAAACAGCAAAGACAGACTAATCCTAAATCAGGGGGCGGGGTGGCAAAATATTTTTTTTTTAATTTTTTTTTTTCCTAAGCATTGCCATTTTGAACTGTCTAGAGCCTCAACTGAGTCAGATTTCAACGCAAGTAAATGGTACCCTTCCTCTCTACCTCAGCTCTGAGATGGCACCAGTAATCTCATCCGCCACACTGTTCTGCACATCACCCACTGTCATACAGCTCCCTGGCTGCGATACACCTGAAGTCATCCCAATCCCTGGTTTTCAGAAGGAATGCCCATTTCTAAGGGTCTGGCACCTGGCTGTGTACTCTGTGGAAGTTCTTGTGGCAACAGGCTTGTACACAGAGACAAAGCGCAATCCGTTGTAAGTAGGTGACCGCCTACTACCAGCCAACGCCTCCTGTGACTCTGCAGGGGAAGGAAACTCGGGAGAGGTATAATTAGCTGGGTGGTGATACCAGTTCTCTCTATTTTGATCATTCAAAGTGAGGTGTGTTATTTACAGTAATATGACCTTCAGTCTCTGGACCAGAGTTTCCCTGTATGGGGCAGCAGGATGCCCACCACTACCACTGCAGCCTGTACTTGCAAAGTGCTCCCCAAGCTGTGTGGGACATCTCCAGTCCCAGTCCACCAAGCTATGGAGTTGGCACCTGAAAAGGCAAAAAAGGACTCAGGGAATTACAGCCCAGTCAACCCAACCTGAATACACAGATGGATGTGAGAGAAAATTCTTAGGCAGTCAGTTTGTAAGTACCTAGGGGATAATAAAATGATAAGGAGCAACTAACATGCATCTGTCACAGGAAGATCCTATCAGACCAATCTCATTTCCTCCCTGTCAGGGAGATGCTCCAGGGAAGAAGAGAGAAGCAGCTAATGGGGCACATACAGGCTTTTGACAGAGTTCCCCAGGAGACACAAAGATACTGAGAAACAGGATTTTTTTATGATGGGTGGAAGGGTTGAACCCTAAGTAGGTGTCATTGCCTTTCTGTCCATCCCAGGAGCCCCAAAATGTTCATGTTTTTGTTAGCAGCTTGGATAACAGGATGGAGAGGACAACTGAACATTTTTGTTCATGACACTGAGCTGGTGGAAGTGCCTGCTTTAGAGGAAAGAAGCAATGAAGCCTCATTTTGTGATGCTGGCCAAATAGACTGAAATGACCATATGAAAATCAGTAAAATGCTGCAGTTAGTAGCTGAAGGAAACAAATACAAAATGGGGAGGTAGTGGACAAGCAGGTGTATGGCAAAGAAGGAGACATATCTCACAATAGATTGAGCTTCCTCTTGCCAAAAATGTGACTGCCATTCTGACCCACAGTAGCAAGAGGCTAGTGAAAAGAGGCTGGTGAAATCCATAAGATGGGAGGAAATTCCTTCACTAAGAGCTAGTCATGAGCAACAAATGTGGTGGCCTTCTACAATAGGGTTATAGTGTTGGTGGATAAGGGGAGATCAACTGATGCCCTCTACATGGACTCGTGCAAAGCATTTGACCCTGTCCTGCGTAACACCTTTGCCTCTAAATTGCAGAGACATGGATGTGACAGATGGACTGCTGAGTGGATAAGGAATTGGCTGGATGGTCACCAAAAAGTTGTGGTCAATAGCTCCGTGTCTGAGTGAAGACCAGTGACAAATGGTTTTCCTCAGGGGTCTGTATTGAAACTGGAGCCATTTAACATTCTTGTCGGTGACATGGACAGGGGGATCAAGTGCATCCTCAACAAGTTTCCCTCTGACATTAAGCTGTGTGGTGCAGTTGACACTCTGGAGGGATGGATGCCATCCAGGAGGACCTGGACAGCTTGAAAGGTGGACCTGTACAAATCTCACAAAGTTCAACAAGGCCAAGTGCAAGGTCCTGCACCTGGGTCAGGGCAATCCCAAGCAGAAATACAGGCTGGGAGATGGGTGGATTGAGAGCAGCCCTGTGGAGAAGGACTTGAGTGTGTTGGTAGATGAAAAATTGAGTATGAGCCAGCAATGTGTGCTCAGAGCCCAGAAAGCAAATCGCATCCTGGGCTGCATGAGAAGAAGTGTGCACCACTGTGCACAGGCTGCGGAAGGTGATCCTCCTCCTGTACTCTGCTCTGGTGAGAGAAACCTGGAGAACTGTGTCCAGCTCTGGGGCTCTCAGCATAAGAAGGACATGGACCTGCTCAAGCAGACACAGAAGAAGGCCGAAAGATAACCAGGGGGCTGAAACGCCTTCCCTATGACAACAGGCTGAGAGAGATGGAGTTGTTCAGCCTGGAGAAGTCTCCAGAGAGACCTTAGAGCAGCCTTCCAGTCCATACAGGGGGCCTACAGGATGATGAGGAGGGGTCCTTATCAGAGAGTGAATTATTTGCTGTGGGGGTGGTAAGACCCTAGAAAAGTTTGTCCAGAGAGGTTGTAGATGCCCCATTTCTGGCAGTTCAAGGCCAGGTTGGATGGGGCTTTGAGCAGCCTGGTCTAGTGGTAGGTGTCTCTGCCAATGACAGGACAGTTGGAACTAGATGATCCTTAAGGTCCCTTCCAACCCAAATCATTCTATGATTCTATGTGTCATAGTTTCAACCCAGCCAGTAGCCAAACACCACACAGCCACTCAATCATCCTTCCCCACCCTGGGAAACAGGGGAGAGGATTGGAGGAGTAAAGGTAAGGAGACTTGTAGCCTGAGGTAAAAACAATTTAATAATTGAAACTAAGTAAAATTAAAATAATCACAGAATCACAAATTTTCCTAGATTGGAAAAGACCTTTAAGATAATCGGGTCCAATCATTAACATAACACTGACAAGAGCTCAACTAAACCATATCCCTAAGCACTACCTCTAATGATAATGATAATAATAGTAACAGTAGCAGATACAACTGAGTAATGAATTGCTCACCACCTGCTGATGGAGGCCCAGCCTGTTCCCAGCTAGCGATCCAAGAGAAGAAAATCCCAAAACTACAATCCTGGGAGAGAGGGAGACAGCTTCCCAGCTAACCCTCATCTATATACTGAGCATGACATTGCATGATATGGAATATTCCATTGGCCACCTTGAGCCTGTTGCTCTGGCTGTGCTCCCTCCCAGCTTCTGGTGCACCTACACACCAGCCAAGACACAGGAAATTGAAAGGTCCTTATTTCTTAGCAACAAAACTACTGGTATATTATCAGAGTTTTTCTCGTACCAAATCCCATACTGAATCCAAAACACGGCAGTATTCCAGCTACTAAGAAGAAAAATTAGCTCGATCCCAGCTGAAAACAGGACACTACGATTCTTTGATTATTCGATTCGCCTTGCTCTTAGCAAGTCCTTGGCTGGAGTTCAGGCTCTAGGAAGGTTCAAAGTAAATGTCAAGAGATCAGAAGTTTAGAAAACGTGACCAAGGAGGAGCAGTTGAATAACTGAGTTTGTTTAAACTAGAAAAGAGAAGGCTCAGAGGAGATATAACAACTCTTGCAATGCACAAAAGAAGACAGTCTTTTTTTTCTTCTTTTTTTTTTTTCTCCTATTCTTCTTGCAGACAAGAAAAATGGGACTAAATTCTTGTTAGATTAATCAATTAGATTTTCAGAGTTAGTTTAGATATTCAGAAGTTTTAAGTTTTTCTAACTTAAGTTTTTCTAACTTAAAGGATAGTAAAATACTCAGACTACTTAGGGCAGGGGAAAACCTCATATGATAGAAAATTTTAAGAAAGAGGACATAATTTGCCAAGGATGATCTAAGGATAGGTAGATCTGGCCTCAGAGCAGGGAGGTGAGCAAAATAACCATGTCAGGTCCCAGATAGCCTCATATTCCTGTGATTTCTGCAAGAATTCCTGACCAAGCTCTGTAAAGCACAGCCCAGACCTTAACTGTAGTGGAGCAATGGTTCTCTGTTCTTTCAGATTCAGGTAATATTATTTAACAAGACAATGACATTTCTTCCCAGGACCAACTAGTCTGCGATAAGACACCTGCACAGCAGTGTTCATCAGGACTTATATTTCTCCAGTCCCACCTGTATTTTTTCTTGTGTATTTTCTTCTCATTTTGCATTGCTCCTAGGGTTCCTATCATTCTGCCATCTTCTTTCTCCTTCCCTGGGCTCTGATCAGGTTTATTCCCTGCACCGGTGAGTGTCTGATATTAAGTTATTTTAAAAAGTATCTGTATTGAACAGCTGACAAAAGCTATTGAAAAGCAAAACCATGCTTGATTTCAACCCCTTTGATCCAGTGTCCAACTGCTATCCATTACCACCTGAATCTCCTACCCCAAGTGCCCTTGCTCTACCTCTAGCGGCTGGTAACCCTCACAGGCTGGGTTATATGAATGCAGTCCTGTCAGATGCCTAAGATTGAAATTGTTAGATCTTGTAGATAGACCACAAGCTTAATAACTGCATTCTTCACCTCCTCCACAGGCGGGGGAACTAAGAAGCCATACTTACAAGCACGGCAGAGTCAGGTATTTCACACAGCAAGAGAAAGGCAGTGATATTGAGAGCCCTGGAAAGCTTGTTCAGAGCTCTGTCTTTGCCACCGTTTCCCTGAGACACAGGCCAGGCCCCTGACTTTTCACAGGGGCTTATGCCAAGAGGCATTTGCAGCCTTCCCAGCTGACAAGTCAAATCAGAAGGCTGTGTCCTCAGCTTTGTTTCACTGGACTGCAATGGAGGGGAAACCCTTCCCAGGGTCAACCCAAACCTCTTCAGTTCAACTCCAGCTTTGAATAGGTGCTGGAGACACAGCTCCAGTCCCCTTTCAACCGCTTAGTCAGGAATGGGGGATCTCAGCAGATTCTAAGTGGGGCAAATCTGGAGGGGAAAGAGCTTTCTGCCCAGAGCCACAGCAGGAGGAGGCACAGAGGGACAGGAGAGGTACATGCTGGGGTTGTGTCCTGGTTTCAGCTGGGAGAGAATTAATTTTCTTTCTAGTAGCTGGTACAGTGCTGTGTTTTGGATTTAGTATGAGAATAATGTTGATAGCACATTGATGTTTGCAGTTGTTGCTAAGTAGCACTGTCAAAGAATTTTCAGTTTCCCATGCTCTGCCAGGTGCACAAGAAGCTGGGAAGGAACATGACCAGGACAGATGACTGGAAGTAGCCAAAGGCATATTCCATACCATAAGATGCCACGCTCAGTGCATATACTGAGAAGAGCTGGCCAGGAGGGGTGGGTCACTGCTCGGCCAACGGTCAGAGGGTGGTGAGCCATTGCATTGTGCATCACTTGTCTTTCTTTGGCTGCATTTCTCTCTCTTTTTGTTATCTTCCTTTTCATTACAATTATTATATTTTTATATTGTTGTTATTGTTTTATCTTATTTAAGCTATTAAACTGTTCTCATGTCAACCCATGAGTTTGACTTCTTCTTTCCATTCTCCTCCCATTCCACTGAGGAGATGGGGAAGGAGAGTGACTGTGGTTAAACCACAACAGTCCTTTTGGGTGCCCATTGTGGGACACTCAGCTGGTCCTTTCCAGCCTCTCGTGCACCTACTTGTTGGCAGAGCACGAGAAACTGAAAAATCCTTAACTTAGGATAGCAACAGCTGAAACCAAGATAGGCTGCCTGCCTTTTTCACCCTTTCACTTCTCACAGTTTGAATTCTCCTCCTTTATTGGTGCACAGCAAGTCCCACCTTGCTGCTCTCTAGGTCCTTTCTGTCCTTTGTGCACCTAATAAAGCTCTATTTTGTCTCAAGTACCAGGTATCCATTCAGCTGTAAGAAAATGTGAAGCTGTAGTCATGAGAAAAGGTTCTTTTGAAGTATAAACAAACAAGCACGTAATCTACAAAGAGCAGTAAAATAGCACCCTCTGTCCCCAAAGAAGCAAAAAGATTTTTAATTAATTTCAGCAAATAAGTCAGGCTGTATTCGGTGTAATGTACACAATTAATCAAGCACAACATGATCCATACAAATGAGCAATCTCCTCTCCCTACAAGTTTAAAAGGCAGCAACAACAAGCATTTAATATCTCTGGTATGTAACAACAGAATATTCTTCAGTGCTCACAGCCCACACTGCAGATGTCATGCTGGTAATCTGCCACTTGTTCCAGCTGCCCTCCTGGGCATGGGGGTGCATATCCTTCAGTTCTGCTCTGTTCCTGGAGATGTTTCCCATTTCTCCTGAAGATTCAGTCACTGTCCAGAACCCCTTCCATGTGCCACAACTTCCAGGCAGAGCGAGACAATCATCAGACCATGGCATGTGCTATACCAGTGTCTCCAAACATTGGAGACAGTATCATGGTGCTTTCGGCCATCCAGAGGTACCCTCTGTCCCCAGGACGTGGCCACCAAGCCTTTCATGGGTAGTTCTGCATGTCCTCATGTTCTTCCCTGAATTCTATGCTTGCCTGACCTCACAACAACTCAGTCACTGGAACAGAAAGATTGGTCCAGTTGATGAATGCCTGTCTTGTTTACAGTCTTTGGACTCAAGCCATAGACCAGCATGTCCACATTCCTGCTCTACAGTCCATAGCAAAAGGATGGGATGCTCCTGTATGACTTGTGCTTTGAAGGGCTCCAAAGACTTAACAGGAACAGAAACAGACCATCATGAGAGGCAGCATGAGATTGTCATGAAGTCAGCAGGGAGTGGGCAGTGAGCTCCATGTAAGGGTCATCAGGAGGAGGAACAAAGAGGCAGGCTAGAGGTTCAGCACAAGGACCAACAGGCAGCTGTCAGTGCCGGGGGGTGCTGTTCCTGTGACCTCTGCAGAGCTCTGCTGCTTTACAGCAACAGGCAGCTCTGCTCAGAGCAGCCGTTAGACACTGGTTGGCCTCCGTGTGGTGCCTGCTTGCAGCAGTAAAACCTCATTCATTGAAAAATGTCCAAGGGAGCGTTGCTGGTTTTCATGTCTTGGAGCTATCGAATCAAGATTTACTTGGCCTTAGGTGGGGTACAAGAGGGGAGTAAGACATAAATCAAACATGTCTCCTGTTCTCTGAACTGCTTCCCAGGTCTAAAAGCACTTCTCCCACCACCTCCCAAGTAATCTGTAGGTTCAAGAGAAAGAGCCTGTTATGATCTCCTGATGTCCTCTCCAGCCTCATGCTCTTCTTGAAAGAAAAAGCTCCTTTACCTGGAGTGATCTATCACGTGACACAGGAGAAAGGCTGGGGCAATTACACAGTGAAGTGGGAGGTTTGTATTCCAATCCTGTCCCCTAATCATCTAGGAAGTCCTGAAGAGGTGTATTAATTAAGATATATGGATGGATGTTTCTTGACTCCCTTTTGCCTACAGTGAACTATACTGACTAACCAAAGCTGTATTTGCTTTGCACCTCCCGTGATCGCCAGCCACATGGGACGTTATGAAAACAGGATATTCCTGACCAAGGACAAATACGCTTTGTATTTCAGATACACAGAATATTAACTTACTTTTTTAGAAGATGAATTGTGTTCCCATTGCTGACAGCCAACCAGGAAGCAAATTCCTGCAGCCTGGCTTGGCTGGTGATGCATTTGAGTGCTGCCATTCTTTGTATGCATTTGGCAATCAGCCCATGGTGCACTGAACCATACATCGTGCAGCACAGCATGACCCTCCTCGCTCAGGGACAATGTGCCATCTGCCCACCAACTAGACAAAGGCTGTATAGGGTTAAGCACTGTCCGGTGGAGGATGCTAGTGCAGAATGAAACGAGAGGAAATGGCCTCAAGTTGTGTCAGGGAGGTTTAGATTAGGTATTAGTAAGAAAATCTTCACTGAGAGAGTAGTTAGGTACTGCAACAGGCTGCTCAGGGAGGTAGGGGAGTCATCATCTCTGGCGGTGTTTAAAAAATGAGTAGACGTAGCACTTGAGGCTATGGTCTAATGGATAGAGAGATGTTAGGATGAAGGTTGGACTTGATGATCCTAGAGGTCCTTTCCAACCCTAATGATTCTATGATTCTATGCTCCAGGTCTATTTTTCCAACATGAAGGCTTTAGAAGCCGTAAGTGAGAGTAGTGAGTCTTCTAAATGTAGCTGTTGGCACCAGACACCTGCAATATATGATAACTGAATTCTCTGTTTCCTTTCCTTGAACTGGGTGGTCCAGGTACCAGCTTTCCTTTCCTGGCAGGTACTTTGTTTCCACAGCCTCTGTAAGTCTCAAGAACTGCATCAAGTGCTTCAAGTTCCTCAGACAAAAGTTGCTGTGTGAGTGGAAAGCTGGTATGTCTTGTAAAAGGTTCTGTTTTGTTAATATCATCTACATCTACAGCTGTTATTGGCGAGGGTCTGTGTCTTTGAAATGGAATTGTGTGTTCTCCCAAGCAGGCTGAGCTCTAGAGCGTTGATGAGTAGACAAAACTGTGATGACTGTATCAAGACGAACAAGTCATAAAAAAAAAGGGGGAAATTCAAAAAGACAAAAACAAAAGTGATTTTCTTCTTTCATTAACTAGGACAAGTGTATTTCAACAGGAAAATCAAATTTCAAAATCAGCTTTTCAGAGCGGCTGCATGGCTCAGTAGATTGGCCGCACTCCAGGGAGTCTGCCCCCTTGGTTCAGCTGTAGAAAGCTAACCAGGGTGGACAGTATCCGCTGGCAAAGATGACTTTTCAACTGGTGTCCACTGCCAGTCACAAAAGGAGAAAGTGACCCTGGAGCTTCAGTCCTCTGGGGGATTTTTCAGCTGTGCTTGGATAGCTTGGACTGCAGACAGGGACTGTGGAAGCCACATCCAGGACTGTCAATCTGTCTCTGTCCTTATGCAGACTCAGCATTTGCAAACCACTTTTGTAATACTCCTCCAAAAGAACTCTTTTATTGAGTGCCTGGGTTTTATTTCTGTTTCTCTACTGTTCTGTCAGTGCTGGGAGTGCCAAGCAGCAAGTTCAAGCGCCCAGGCAGAACTGAGCACCTGCATTGTACCTGCCTCTCTTGCATGCGCAGGTGAGGACGGGCAAAAGGAGCCTGGCAGGTGCCTGGCAGAAAGACTGTGGGAAGATGTTACTGTTCAGACCATCCTGATTTCCATCAGTATAAGATCCTTTCAAATTAAAGAAAGCCTCAAAATGCAGACATGAATCCTGAGCGCACTTGAACCTTTTATTTTTTGCTTATTCCTCATCCTGACCCTGAATACATTCCCAGTCCGAGTTTGAGGGGACCAGCCCAACAGTGGGATGTGAACTGGGACCTCTGATGTTCCACCAAAGGTGAAGGAGCAGAACACAGGGGCTTTCAGGTGTGCATATAAGCTGGAGCAAGGATGTGCCTAACATATAGTGTGGCTGTCACTACTGGGAGAAGATAATAAAACACGTCCCAGTAAGGCTGGAGACACTGGACTTGCATAGGAAGCTAGAGCACAAGACTGACATCTTAAAGAGTGGCAGAGATTAAACGTCACCTAGCATCTGAATTCTGTTCTCTTGCAGGTAAGGTTATGGGTATTTCAGCAGCAGGTGACCAGGTCTTTATCTTGTCGACCCTACAAACACCACAGGTTTGCCACAAGTCAACACTTGTATACTGTCAGTTGTGACATAAATCACACGCTAGTCTGCAATGCTGCTGCAGCTGCCAGTTTATCACATGCAGCAGCATATTTTTTGTGTGCAGTGAATTTTGTCTCCAAGGAAAATGTTACTGTATCTCACACAGAGGATGGCAGGGATAACTCCGCTGACCTGCTCTTCAGTGTCTCCTTAAGCTGCAAGGAGTGCAGAGAGCATCTAGCCTTCACTTTCCAATGGGCTTTGCTGCAAACTGGGAACTCATGCTCACTTTGGGGACACTTCTATGAATAAATGTGAACCATTTCTGTCAAGTTGTGTGGTTTTGTGACAGGTATTTATCATTAGGTAAACTGCAGTAGCTAGAGAAGTGTCTACTCCATTTGCTTATGTGAAACTTGTCTAAAATGGGGAAAAATTTGCTTTGAGTCAAATGTTTTATTCAAGTTGAAACATTTTTGGTTTGTTTTGTTTCCTTTTAGAAGAACAGTTATCTTTTGATTCAAGCTAAATTCTTATTAAACGCTGTTCTGGTACAGACATTTTGAATCAATACAATCCATAATCTTTTCTGATTTGCTCTTGGTTTTCCAGAGCTACTTTGTACTCTAGAAGACCAAAGGAATC
>JAAGNO010024103.1:0-11130 GCA_033439905.1 Ceryle rudis
TCTCCTTTTCTCCAAGCTAAAGATCCCCAGCTCCCTCAGTCTTTCCTCATAAGAGAGATGCTCCACTCCCTTAATCACCTTTGTGACTCTTAGTCCTTAGTGTCTTCCATTTATAGTTCTTAAGAAATTCAATTACCACTGGTCCATATATTTATAGTCCTATAGGATGCCTAGAATCCAATAATTTTACTACCCACCACCACCACCCAAAATTAGGAAAATAAAGTATGGAGAATTTATGGTTAAATCCCAGTTAATTTTTGATGAATAAACCATTATGCCACCATATTTCATGTTCCTAACAGACTTTATAACAGGTAGAGATATTTTAATTTGCAGTAGCTGTGAAAGAAAAGGAGAAAGACTAAAAGAGAAAATAAACTTTAAAATCTGTTAAATTATAACTTTCTATGTTCTGACTGTCTTTAGCCAGAGCTAGCATTGTCTCAGCTAAACATTGGGAGGAAACTCCAGGGGCATGTATTCATTTCTTAGGAGGGGATGCTACAAATACTAGTTTTCATAGCCAAAAATCTAGAGATCCAAAATAAAGAATATGGTGCGGTTTTTTTCAGTCCTCTGATTTATAATAAAACCTTTTTCTTTGCCAAGTACCAAAATTCCTGATATCAGAATTCTCATCTGTCTAATGGATATTAATAACAAACTACATAATATTATACAAAAAGATCACATCTGGGGCCTTTCAGGAAATAAAAGCCTCACCTGTTTCTTGTGGAACTGGAGTTTCTCTATTGAAATACTTAAGCAGTCCTATAGCACACATAATATAAATTGAGTTAAATATTAAATAAACACTCACAACTGAGGCACTGGGAGCATGTCCTGATTTTACTGAGACAGAATTATAGACCTGCCATGGTCTGCAGGCCATCAGCAGTTTGGAGTCAGGGCAGCTGCCCTGAGCTGGCTACAGATGTATCCCATCCCATAAAGCTCACACTCAGTATAAAGAAGGAAGTGTGTTAAGGGAACCTTAGTTTACTTAGGGAACCTCCTGCTTTGACTCCCGCTCCTGCTTGAATTCCTCCTGCTCTTCACACTTCTGAGGACTGCCCTTCTGTTTATTGTGACCACTGTGCATTTGCTAGGCTGAGTATAACTTTGTTTACCTTATGTTGGTATTAGTTTTGCTGTTTCATCAAATCCATTTTAATTTCAATCCAGAAGTGTCCTTTCCTTTTCTGAATCCCCCTTCTTGGCTTGGGAGGGGTCACTGGGTGATAGAGCACCTGCTATAGTTTAGCCCTGGAGATGTGGAGAAGACAGAGAAGTTAGCTGTGGTCACTGGAAAAGGTAGTAGAAGCTTAAGGTACAATAAAAGACAATTACATAAAGACATATTACCAGCTTTTTGCACATTAAGAGTTTCTAAGGAAGTCTATCTGAGCCATACATTATTTTGATACAGAATAATTGTACTGGCAAAGATAGCGCCTTCAGTAAATGTAATTAAATTATCCAGAAAACAGATGGTGCTGCAACTGTCCCTTCAGTCATGACATATATTGAAACATGTGACAATCTCTTATCTCAGGAGGAACATCTTCCCCTCTCCTGCCCCACTGGCCAAAGAATTGAATGAAAATTAAAAGTCAAAGCTCCATATTGATTACCAAAAACTCCAATAATAGAGTTCTTTGGAATATATCTACTGCAATGGAATATCAAAACTCCCAGTGAGTACTACTTACAGTGAATTGTTCAACAGGTTTTAGTCAAATGTGTAGTCAGAAGGTCAAGTGATGTCAAAAGGTCAACAGACTGTGTAGGCTGAGTTCTCAAAAACTAGGGTATTTACACAAAACTCAGAAAAAAATTATAGTCTGTGCATTTAGTTTATAAGCTATAAATTTAATGTTATAGCCTTTTTCTTTAGGGTGTGAGCAATTCTCTTCAAGATGCAACAAATGCAGAAACTAATGCTAGAAAGAGAAATGTAGTCTGAATATCAAAGAAAGTTAGAGCTCCAGTCAAGAAATTCAAAGAAAGTAAATCAATCAGAGCTAGTTCTACAACCCCTGAGCAAAGTATAATTTACCAAAAATAATAATTATAATTTACCTAAAAGTAATTTCACAATGATGAGAAGCAATTCTGATCATACTTCAATCCAATCTGTACTCCCTAGACATTTAGTAATAGTTTATTCTAATTAAAGCAATGCGTTTTCCTAATTATATTCCATATAACTGCTTAAAAAAATGTAGCTCTTGTATGTAGGGTGATACAGACTATACATATGATGTAAGTATGTAAGTATGTACTTCCATATAAGTATATAGCCTGTACGAACAAAAAGTTCAAGTGTTAAAACAAAATGTAAATAGTAAAATCTAAGGCAAATAGTGTGTATGTAATAAAATAATTTACTTCCAAACCAAAAATCATTCAGCCACATCCACAGCTGTTTGAGAATTGCATTCTTTTATATCTAAAGTATTGCTAAAACAATATATAAAGGAGTAAAGCTAAAACCAGGGACCAACAACAACTAAATCAGATTTTCATTGCTTGCATTCATGGGAAGCTACAGAGATTCTCCCATCGGGCTCTTCATTTACACTACAGGAAAAATCTATTCCAAATCAAAGAATTAGCATCAGAAGTTTTAAATGAAACTGAAAAACACCCCAGATCACTAGCAGCTGCTCATGTAGGATTTTTCACTGAAACAGCAACTGCTTGAATCAGCTACCCTGGGACTCCTACCTTGCCCACAGCCTCATGTCAGCAGTCTGGGCTGTCAGCCCCTGCTCCAGCAATGCTGTAGCTGGGCCAGTCTCCAGCTCTCCTCACACATGCCCTGCTCCGGGCCCCACTGTCCCAGCCTTGTCCCATCCCCAGGGCGGTGCCTGATTCCCCGAGGCTGTCACCTGTACCCCACTCCTGGCTGGGGGTGGGACAGGCCCTGCTGTGCCAGTGGAGCCCTCATTGCTCCCAGCCCCAGGGAGCTGCAGGCCCAAGGCGTGCACTGATGGCTGTGACTTTCAACATGATGTCTACCTCACACAGTGTAGACAACTTGTAACAGATAGCAGGGATACAGTGGCTTTCCTTGGGTGCTGCAGTATCAAACAAATACCTTATTATAACTTCCCTATCCATTCTTGCTGCCTACTGCTGTTTGCATGGCTGCTGTACTGGGCATGGCACCAATAACAGTCTTGTTGACATATGTTCAATATGCTCTTAATGTGTTGCTCTTTTTTAACATAGATTGAGCTCCCAAGCATGATTGTGTCGCCTTGTCCCAGTCAGATCTGCACATAAAAGTCAGAACAGCTTGTTCCAAAGAGCGAGAAATATTGAAATCCTGCATCTCATCACCTGGTGTGACAAGTTCCTGAGGAGAGCTGTGAAAAGGTCTGGTTTTACAAGGTAGTCAGGTTAATGCAAAAGGTGGAGATAGTAGCTCAGACCAAATCCCTCCTTAAAAATAAGATATAATTTTAGAAAATATTTCTTAGCAACTTAAGGTGTCATCCTGCCAGCTATGGCTGGGTAGGCGTTTACTTCTTTGTGAACCTACATCCAGTTTTCAAGATAAAATTAATCTCTTCAGACATTTTCCAAGTGTAAACCAGAAAAAATCTGAAAAGCACAGCAGATCAAAAGTGTTAAGAACTTTATGGAGCATTAGAAAACTAGGTTTAGTGAAAATTTAAATCTTCCAATGGAGTGAAATGTGGCCTGACTAAAGAGAAAAATAAAAAGAAAGAATATTTGCAATTTTTATTAATAGTCTACATCAAAAGTCTTTGTGTAACTGAAATAAAACTTGTTTCCACAGACCCACATTATACCAGGAGAAAACAGATAGTGAAAACCCTCACAGCAGTTTTCCTCCCTCATTTGAGCAGAAAAAAGCAGCTGTGTTATCAAATTTATCATCTGGCAACCTATAATATATTCAGATTTCTGAAGTAAGTGTGCACTTCTCCAATAAATTAAATGTTTGCTTGATTGTAAATTCATGAAGATGGCAATTAAAGGTCAATGGGTGAGATAATTAAAGATATTTTAGTTTTCCACATTTATTTTGGGGGGAAGAAAGTTTTATAAATCTATCAGCACAGGACATAGTTTTGGGCTTTAATTTAATGAGAAGAGAAACAACCTTTAGCTTTACATGCCTTGAGTGTAAAGTCAGTGGTAACAGATTAATATTAATTTATACATCTCTGGTCAGCTGCAGAAAACTGCATTGTGCAAGACTAGTGGTTATATTTGTAGTGACACAAGGGAGCAGAGGTTTAGAGGTGGTTACTCCTTTAAAGAGTAAACTCTTGGGTTGCAAATATGCCACCATCAGAAGCTGAAAAATTCAGCCTTCCTCTGCTAATTGCTGTTGCCCTCTCCTCCTCACTGTCCTCTTTGCCTCCTGTTGCTATCTTGCTGACTTGAGAGCTGCACTGTTTATATCGTCATGCCTTTAAGTGCTTCTGTCAGAATAGGCTTAAAACATAAACAGGTCTTTGCTAGCTCAGCTTATTTTGACTGCAGCAGTGTAGGAACCATTTACAGGATCAGGAGGAGGTGACTTCCACAGGGCAGTGAAGGCAGTAACTTGCCAAGCTGCTGGGAATAACTGGCTGTCTTCCCATGAGAGCTTTTACTTTTCTCCTCCCTGGCCCCTCTGCCCCTGCCTTTTTATTTTTTTTTTTTTTTTTTTTTAATGCAGGGGTAAGAAATGTAAAAAATAGTTTGGTTTTGTCTAAAATATTCACAGGAAAAAAAAAAAAATTGTTCACTGCAAATTACCTGTGTAAAAACATACACTGTCCACCGACTCTACTTTTGCAAATCAGGATTATTTTCTATAAATAATGTGGATGTTTCCATAACTAAATCCGGGATAATACTATAAAACTGGCACTAAGCACAGTGCTATAGTCTCATAGCTCTCATACATGAGATTTCACCTTAAGATATGCCATCCTAAAATCCATAAAAAAGATATGTATTAATTTCTACTAAAGAATTAAATGGTTCTGAGAATACAGAAGATTTTGTTATTCGTCATCATTATAGTAGATGCTACAGAATTATCAAGAAGGAATAAATACAACAATATCCAGCCACTTGTTTACTAAAAACTAGGAATTTGAATGATGTGACTCTTCAGGGGTTCACAGAACTGCAAGAGAAAAATTACACTTATGGAACTACATTTTTTACTTCTTCCATATAAGTCAAACAGGATTGATTTAATCCCTGCCACTTTGTAACTTCCCTGTTTTAGGGGAAACTACGCATAATTCAGACATAGAAAAAATAGGAGAAATATGATGCAGGTTAACAGATTTTATGTAATACAGGCAGAGGGGAAAGCAGGAAAGAAACAGAAAGAATAAATACAAATATTTTTAGAACTTTTTTGTTGTTGTTGTTTAATAATATGTGTTACAAAATAAAGGAGCAAAAAGAAAAATATGGAAAAAAGAAGTGGTGGAGGAGAATTTCTTACATGGCTGATCGACAGAGGCATCTTTCAATGTGATTGTCTCACTCTGATCTTTCTGAAGACAAGAGGTATCTTTCTAAGCACATTTTGTTCTATAAGTAATTTCCTGATCCACACCACTTTCATTGTTTCCCTAAAGTACATAGTCTCAGATATGCTGGCCTTAATTTGATGAATTTGTGTGTATTCAGGCTTCTGATTCAAGTCAAGTCCTTCAATGTTTCCTGATTAGGGATATTACCTGGATGGAGCCTTTGTGAGGCTTTCTCTTTCTCAATCAAGCATGTGTGGCAGTTGTATGCTAGCCTCGTTTTCCTGGATGGTGCATCAGTACATCTCTTTGGGCTGTTATGCTGTTGGAAAGCACTTGTGTCTGCCTAAGGACTTTCTGCGTTAACGAGGTATTGGAGGGAAGCACGTAGGAACACACAGGGTCATTTATGCAAGATGTTTTGCAGGAAGTCAGAGCAGAGGACAATTATTTATCCAAATTAAGGCTCTATAATGTGGATATCTTCAGCCAGATGAGAGAGGAAATATAATAATCTCAGGTTCAGGCATCACCTTTTAAAGAAGACTTCCTCAGATGTGCTCATCAATACTGTGGTGTCGCAAATTACATAATATGGGTCCAGGAATGAGTTGCCTCTCACCTAACTTCAGAGTAGATTAGATGAAGCACCATCACAAACGTTTGCTTCTCTACACTGACGTTAAAGGTAAATCTCTTTGGACTTCAATATGTAATAGCAAATGTTTATTTGCTGATAGGACCTTTATTGATTTTTATGGGTTAATGGGTGATTTGAGGACTGAAAGTGGGAACTAAAGTGTATTCAACAGGGTCTTGGGTTTGCATGACAAGGGTTTGTTAGCAGGGAGGCTGCAGAGGTGGCTTCTATGAGAAGCTGATAGAAGCTTTCCCTATGTCTTACAGACTAGTGCCAGATGGCTCCAAGACACACCTGCTGCTGGACAAGAGAAATCAGGAGTGAAGGTAAGCCCAGGAAGAAGGGATGGGTGGGAGGAAAGCATCTTTAAGATTTGGGTTTTATTTTCTCATTAACCTTTTCTGTTTGCTTGGTAAGAAATTAAACTGATTTTTCCAAGCTGAGTCTGTATTGCCCATGACAGTAATTGCTGAATGATCTTCCCCTGTCCTTATATTGACCATAAGCCTTTTACTATATTTTTCTTCCCCTGTCCAGTTGAGGAGAGGAGTGACAGAGCAGCTTTGGTGGACACATGGCTTCCAGTCAGGGTCAACCCACCACAAACAGAAAAAAAAATAACTCCACAAGCTGGACCACTGATTTGAGTGATTTATCATTCAGGACTCTCTCCTTTATTTTTTTGGTCTCAAATATGCACAGGCACTTAAAAAAACCTCACAAGACCAAACGAGGGTCCTACTTTGAAGTGCAGTAGTTGGCAGGGGGCGTGGGGGGTAGAGGAGGATAATGAACATTGTAAGTCATTCCATTTTCTTCTGTATTTACAGCATCCTCAAATGGCAAAGATCAATCTTAAAATTTTCAAAATTTTTATTTTTCCAATGGCAAAATGGACATTAAAATGCACATTTAGAATAAATGAACCAAATAGCCTGCAGACCTGCTATGGACCTTGGAAGTGATTAGTTTGCTGGAGTTCAAAGCACTTTCAGTTTATTGAAATGCTAATGCAATTTTGATTATAACATAAAATATATTTTTTTTTCTCTAAAATATTATTAATGCAATTTCAGAGATTAATGTTGCAACCAGAATGCTTTATCATTAACCTACCCAGTTCACTGCTGAATTTATGTATAAATCTCCCCCTTTATCCAGTTTATATCTCATTGTTCCACCAAGTTAAAATTCTATCTAAAATTTTATGACAGCAGAAGTATATTACTGCAACTAAAATATCAATAAAACAATGCATAGCACCATTTTCACTAATGCTTATACCATGCTGGCAAGATACAAGGATGAAAGTGAGTATGGGCCCTTTTATGTTTTAAATGTGCACAGGGAGAATCCAGCCACAGTGTTTAAACAGAAAGTTTTGATAACATTAATTGAAACAACTAGACCAAAAGCAAAATGGATATGGAATTGCATTAATCATTAAATTAGTTTTCACTAATACAGTATCCTTTTTTACCCCTTTACATGGCCTACCAGTGACAGGAATAAGGATTAATTTTGTTGCTGTTTCTGTACCACCTCTTGTACTGTGGTCACCATCACAGGATGTAAGTTCCCGACAGCTGTACTTTAAGCAATTAACTACAGTTTGCCACATATTTTTCTCTAAAACTCTTTTCAGGCAGAAGAAATGTATCTGAAAGTGTGCTTTATTCTAAAAAACTGAACTTTTCAGTGCAGGAGGATGATATTCTTCCCTGTGCTCAGTGTTTAATTCCTGATGCAGACTGTGGCTTTCAGAATTATTGCCTTCTGTAAATCCTGCCTTAGAGTTGGCAATGTCAATGTGGGATGATAAAGGTTTTAGCTGTCTTTCACAATCTCAGTGGGCTTGGGGGAAAGAAGTTACATTTTGTCAGATCTGTTTCAGTGTTTTCTTTCCTCTAGAGAGGTCGGACTTTTCACTTACTTTACCACTTACTGCAATGAAAACTGCTTGAAAACCTAGGCAATCTATGTGGCAGATGAGGAGAAGGACTGTTTATGAGCCAGACTCAGTTACCAAGATTAGCATATTAACACAATGATTCACGAGACTCCTTGACTTCTTGATCTGTGGTTGGAGTGTCTTTTAACAGCTAGTGATACTTGATCATTCCCCACTCCACCTTCCTGATTAACAGCTAATTTCAGATATATATGCACACAACTAAATATCCTGACGAGTTCAATCTGTTCTAGATTTAGTTAAACTTACTATAATACCAGAAAATGTGGGTAGTAAAATATAAGGTGTATTTTTATAGAATACAAACAGTTTTGGAATATTTAGTGTATCTACAATGTGTCTCAGATTCTGAATTTAAGTTGTTCTTGCATGTATTAATGGATAGGCAAATATAACCCTGACATTGATCAAACTGAAGTCAGTAAATAACTGCCTGTGGGATGCATTGGGAAGGTAAGGATATTTGATGGAGTGATATTCTTTGTCTGTCTTCCAAGTCAGAAAACTGAAAGGTTTATCCTAATTTTAGTTTATAATAGTGAAGAATTAAGGGCATGCAGTTTTCAATTGCATTAAGTCTAATATTCTACCTTTTAAATTCCTGGTGGATAGGACTCTTCATCTAATTGTGGTAATTGAAATTCATGATAATGCAAAATTCTAACAGGATTTGTATTTTAGCAAGAGAAAGAGTATTTTTTTATATAACTTAATTTCTTTTCTGTTCAAAGATTTTCCTTTATGACAACCAATAAATGATCCCACTGATGCATCAAATTTGCCCTTCACTAACTTTCAAGGTTTTGATTTAGGTTTATGCAAAAGTCTTGAAACTCCCACTAAGTTGAGAGAATAACAAGTCAATTTGCTGCCAACAACTGTGGGAAATTATTTATGTTGCTTTTATCTGGGAGAGAGAGCACATTGCCAAGGTTAAATGCTGAGGCATGGAGTTATTGTAGAGAGCTTTACCAACTTATTTTTAAAATGTAAATCTTTCATCTGGGCAGGGTGAATTACTGTGCAGCTTTTAATTCTCATTTATTTAAAAATACCTTAAATGTATGTGAGCATTCTGTGGTATTTTTCCTTCCCCGTCCTTTTCTTTTCCTCATTCTCAGGTGTTTGCCCTCTGTTATGTTCTCTCAATCATGACTTCTGCCTTGCTTTCAGAAAACTTCTATTCAGCAAGTTTGTATTTCTTTGGACTGCTTGGCTCTCTGAAACTGAGCGCATAGATGATTGTGGTGGCAGCCCAAATAACCCAGGGATACATGGAAACAAAAGAAAATGGAATCCTGTCTCAGTCCACAGTGTAGTGATTGACCTGCTTTCTAATTCCAGCATAGCATGCCTTGCAGGTGCTTTGTGCTCCATGAAGAGAGATGCCTGGAGGAATTGTGTCTCTGCTTGCACATTACTCAGTCAACTTTTACGGCTTCTCTCTTCTGTTACTGTATTCAGACAACAAACCTGTAGTCTACCACTGTTATTTCCTGCACATAAGTGTCATTCCTTATTCTATATAACACACATATTACTTTCCCTTCCACCTTGCTTAATCCTGTCCCAAAGCATTATCCTAAGGACAAGTGAACTACTGAGATTTTCACCATGATAATTGCATACCAAAGAGTATGGAACTGTGTCTTTTGAATTAGCCTCTGTAATTTTGCTATATAAATAGCTCTGCCAGTTTTGAAACTAGAGAAGAAAACTGCAGATCAAGATAAATTAGGCAAGAAAGCAGATAAGTGGACAAGTTAGGCTGGTTTACTAGAGGTCTCATAATGTAATTTTGAAGAGTTTCAAAGTCTGATGGAGTGTTGAAGTTTGAGGCAAAAAAGAAAAGAAATCTTGTAGATGTTTAATAATCTATCCTAAAATCTACTAACTCAGAGGTAGGAACATAGTTTGGAATAGATTAGTTGGAACATAGATTCAACATTAGGTAGAACATAGATTCTGAACTCAGAACTGTTTGCAAGACATGCATTAAAACCTATTGTAAACCAAAGAGCAAATGAGTTTTAAGGGGAGAAACAGGGAAAAAAAAAAAAGTAACATGTGGCCTTTAATTTTGAATGATGAAGTAGAAGAAATTCACATCAAATACAGCAGCTCCTCCTAGGCAACAGAAATGCATGCGAGCCTGTAAGTAGATCAAAGGAATAGGATTGCTTTACATGGGTCTTTCGAACCTCTTAAGTATGTACACTACAAAGCTGTATGAAATTCTTCTCTTAATTGAAGCTCAAGTAGTACTGTCAGTAGCACATCACTTTCTGACATACTGATGTTACTGTTTTTAATTGATAGATATCTGTCAATGAGTTAATTGCAAGAGCACTTTCCTCAGTATCGCTAGCAACAGTGTCATTTTTTCTGTCAACACTGTAACTGCAGGAACGGCACACACTTGTTAATTCTGTCAGTACTGCACATGCCGGGAATATCTGAAACATATGATCCCATCTGGTCCTCCCAGTTAAGCAGGAATATTGTAAGGCAATACTGTGATGACAGACTTCCATAAAGAATTTAGAGCCTTCAGTGCAGTGGTGTGGCCTGCTTAAATGATAGACTTTTTTGGAGTCAGTAACAGATGTGCAGTGAAACAGCAGGGTTTATTCCGCCTGGTCAATCTGTGTACAAAATACCCCTTTGCAATCTTGTTTCAGAGATGCAATGACAGAGACACCCTCATTTTTTTTAATCCTCACCCTCTTTGCAGCATGAAAAAGCACCATGATTTTAAAAGTAAAATGGAGAGCCATCACCACAAGAAATATCTGCAGAGACACAAGTTCTCACACAGGCTGCCTCTCAGGTCTTTTGCTTTGCACCAACTTGTGCTGTTCATCACAGGTATCACAGGTATCACAGGGTGTTAGGGGTTGGAAGGGACCTTGGAGACCTTCAAGTCCAACCCCCCTGCCAGAGCAGGATCATATAATCCAGCACAGGTCACACAGGAACGCATCCAGGCGGGTTTTGAA
>JAAGNO010024104.1:0-10126 GCA_033439905.1 Ceryle rudis
TTGTAATAAGTAATTATGAGTAATTTGCTAATCAAACTAATATAGAGAGTTTTGTGTGTTGAAAGGTTTGAGGTTTAGTTGAAATGTTATGTTACCATGGTATTTTCGTAAGTTCTGTGAAAGCCGCCTGCAGCTGCTTCGCCGCAGCCACGTCCTGTTCCATCAACCGCGTTTCCAGAACTGACCAGAAGGTGGCGGGACTGCGCAAGCGCAAGGAAAAGGGACATTTTACTCAGGACCCCTGGCAACCACCACCAGGAATCACTGCGCTTGCCCAGGAGCAGGAAATCTTATTTGCATAAAGAGCGGGAAGAGGTGATGGTTATGTAATAGTATATTGCTCCATTTGCGGCGAAACCATATAAAAGGAGGGAACGACTGTTGGTGGGCGCGAGCTGTTGGTAGAGCTGAGACTCCCCGGCCGCCCAGCACGCTGGTTTTGCTTTACTATTCTAGTGAACATTTAATAAAATCCCTTTCTGGATTTATTTGGACTTCAACTATAACAACATCCTATTGTTTGAAGGTCCTCCCCTGCATTGCTTTCAATGTGGCTTGTTATCATTCAGTTTTCCTGGAGGTTGGTGTGTGACCATGGCTTATACAGACCCACTTGATGCTGTGCTTCTCTGCCCAAGCATCTATGAGGCTGTTTCAGAAATGAGTCCCATCGTCTGACTTGACTTGATTCTTTCTGGGCTGCTGTGTCGCCACATGACTTACTTTTCAAGGCCCAGGATGGTGTTCCAGGCAGTGGCATGTGTGGCATAAGTTTCCAGCCATCCAGTGGCCTCTTCCACCACTATGAGCATGTGGCACTTGCCTTGATGGGTTTGTAGGAGTGTGATATAGTCAATCTGCCAAGCCTCTCTGCATTATTTCAGCCACTGTCCTTACATACCACTGGGGCTTTACCTGCTTGGATCACTTCATCACAGCACGTGTTTCACATCCATAGATGACCTCTGCAAAAGTGTCCATGGTGAGGTCTACCCCTCGATCTCAAGCCCATCTATATGTTGTATTTTGCCCTTGATGACCCAAGGTGTCATGGGCCCACTGAGCTTTAAATAATTCATCCTTATCTTGCCAGTCCAAATCCCCCTGAGCCACTCCAGTCTCGGCAGCCTGATCCACCTGCTGGTTGTTCGTGTTCTTCAGTGGCCTGACTCTTGGGTACATGGGCATCCACATGGCGTACCTTTACAACCAGGTTCTCCACCTGTGCAGCATTATCTTACCATAATTCATCAGCGCAGATGGGTTTACCTGAGCCAGTCACTCTGCTTCAACTTCTGTAACCACCTCTACAGGACATTTGCCACCATCCATGACTTGATACAACAATAGAGCATTGGCTACTTTTCCCTCTCAGCAATACCCAAAGACAGTTGGTGGCTTTCATCTCTGCAAATTGACTCAATTCACCTTGTCCTTCAGGAGCTTCTGCAACTCATCATGTGGGACTCCACACTGCAGCCCTCCACCATTGATATTTTCCCACAATGCAACAGGACCCCTCAGTGAACAGGGTGTATTGCTTCTCATCATCTGGTAGTGTGTTATATGATGAGGCCTCCTTAGCATATGTCAAACTCCTCCTCTGGTGACATCCCAAAAATCTTTGCCCTGTGGCCACTGTGATCACTTCTAAGATTCCTGGGTGGCTAGAGGTCCCTATTTGAGCCCATTGTGTTATTAGTGCAACTCACTTATTCCACATGGCATCAGTTGCACAGTATGTAGAGGAAATGCTCCCTTTGAACACCCAGCCCAGCACTGGCAGTCAGGGTGCAGTCGGCTCCAGTAGCGACCACTGTTGATGCAGCTCAAACTCCTTCATACGCTGCCAGTATCTCCTTTTCAGTTGGAGTATAGTTGGCCCCAGATCCTTTGCATCTCCAACTCCAAAACCCTAGAGGTCAGCCTTAGGTCTCTCCGGGTGCTCTCTGCCAGAGGCTCCAGGTGGGATCATTCTTCCCAGCTACAGTAGAACATGTTTTCAATACCTTGTCCTGCCCAGACTGGCCCAAGGGCTACTGTGTGCACAGTCTCCTGTTTAATTTGTTCAAAGGCTCATCTCTGCTCAGGGACCCATTCAAAATTGTTCTTCTTCCAGGTCATTTGTTAGAGAGGGCTCACAATCAAGCTGTAGTTTGGGATAAGCATCCTCCAGAAATCCACAGCACCCAGGAAAGTCTGTGTTTCCTTTTTACTGGTTGGTGAGGACATGGCTACTCTCTTGTTGATCACATCCATTGGAATCTGGTGATGCCAGTCTTGCCATCTTACTCCTAAAAAAATGCAGGTCCCTTGACCTTACTTCATCTTACAGCAAAACCATCCTTCAGAAGGATTTAAATTATTTTCTTCCCTTTCTTGAAGACTTCTGCTGTGTTGTCCCGTATGATGATGACATAAATGTATTATTGCAGGTGTTCTGGAGCTCCGTCTTTCTCCAGTGCAGTTTGGATCAGTCCATGGCATATGGTGGGGCTGTGTTTCCATCACCAGGGCAGTCAATTCCAGGTGTACTGGATGCCCCTCTGGGTGAAAGCAAACTGCAGTCTGCACTCTGGAGTTACAGGAATAGAGAAGAACATATTACTGGTATCAGTCATGGCATACCACTTGGCTGCTTTCAACTCCAGTTCATATTGAAGCTCTATCATGGCCAGCACAGCAGCATTCAGTAGAGACATAACTTCACTCAGACCATGGTAGTCCACTGTTAGTCTCCATTCTCCATTAGACTTTTGCACTGGCCATATGGGGCTGCTGAAGGATGAGCAGGTTTTGCTGATCACCCTCTAGGTCTCTAGTTGATGAATGAGATTGTGGAAGGCAATCAGGGAATCTAGACTGGTGCAATATTGCTGTCAATGCACCATGGTGGTAGCAACTGGCACCTGCTGCTCTTCAACACTCAGCAACCCCACCACAGAAGGGTTTTCTGAGACACTGGTCAAGGTAAGCAACTGTTAACTTCCTCCGAGGAAACTATACTAAAGGCCCACTGGTACCTTTTGGGTCCTTGAAATACCCTCTCCTGAGATAGTCTATGCCAAAGGTGCACGGGGCCACTGGGCAATGGGATCTTTATGCCACTCCTTCCCAGTTAGACTCACTTCAGCTTCCAGTACAGTCAGCTGTTGGGATCTCCCTGTCACCCTAGAAATACAAATGGGTTCAACCCCTCTATATCTTGATGGCAGCAGGGTGCACTGTGCACCAGTATCCACTAAAGCCTTGTACTCCTGTGGGTCAGATGTGTCAGGCCATCGTAGCCACACAGTCCAGGAAACCCCTTTGTCCCTTTCCTCCACCTGGCTGGGGGCAAGGCCCCTCTAATCTTGATCAGAATCACTCCTGTCTTGTGAAAATGACTGAGAGGTCCCCTGAAGATGATCAGAAACAGGATCAGCCCTTCTACTCTGTCTGGGGAATTTCCCAATGGAAATGGGCGTGGTATTTTTCCGGGAAGTGTCCCCTTTTGTGATTGCTTTCCCTCACAGCTTATGTACTCATGCTAGCATCAAAGTGGGTTTTCAACCCCACTTCCTCGTGTCCTCTCCATAGTCATGTAGGTAGAACCACACAGTACCACATGGTGTGTGCCTCCCATATTCTTTCTCTTGGGCAGGGGAGCATTTACTCCTAATAGCTGAGACATGGCCACCTCTCCAGAACACTACTGCCAATGAGTGGTGCACCTCGTAGGAACTTCCACCACAAGGGTGGTGTGCATTGGACTTCATCTGGGTCTGTGAGTGACTGCTTGTCATTGTGATTTTTATAAATCATCTCCAGCACTGCTAATTCCCTCAGGTACTGAATACATCTCTTCATCGTGGTCTGTTTGCTTGGGTGTAATGTAACTTCTTCCTTTCCTTCATGCCTGATAGGTGTCACTTCCAAAGGATGAGGAATTGTGTCTGTTTTCCCATTGCCTTGTCAATTCCCCCTTCCCTAGACAGGGATCCCCTCAGCCTCCCCTTTAATTCCAAGGTACCAGTTCCATTATCCCGGCATCAGAGCAGCCAGGTGGTCATCTGCTCACCTGGCAGACAGCTGAAATCCTGCCACACATCTCACAGCTCACTCAGGGACAGGGATGAGGTGATAACCTCTTGCTTTTCCTCCTGTTCTTGTAATGGTCCTGGTTCATTGTCATCTCTCACTATGTGAACAGAATTTTTTGTGTGTTTCTTTTTCTGGATAAGGGCAACTGACACCTGCATGTGTTAGTTCTCCACTTCATCTGCAGCACCTGCCAGCCTGTTTTTAGGTTCAGAGACCATCTCTTCCACTTGAGGGCACTGAATGGTGTTGAAAAGGACTCAGTAGGTGCAGGCAAGGTCCCAGCACATTGCAGTGATTTGTGTTTTGGGAATTGCCAGCTTGACAACAGACATTTTCTAAATACCTTACTAATTTATTGGGATTCTGCACTTGTTCGGGGGTGAAATTCCAAAACACTGGAGGTGACCACTGCCCCAGGCACTTGCCCATACTCTCCCACACACCCTGCCTCTCATAACTATCCAGCCCTGGGCAGATCTCTGGGTGATATTCTTGGAGAAGAATTGTGTTACTTTAAACAAGACTTGACAAACATTCAGAAGACATAGCACTGAGACCATGCTGGCTTGGACATCCCGAGGATTCTCAAAAGCTGAGAAAGTCTCCTCCCTTAGATGTCTCACCCGTGGATCACTGTGTGAGATCACTAACAAATGACAAGGTTGTGTACACATACCAGCTTAGCCTCATGCCCAGTGACATGATCATACCATAAGCTGACAATAACCAGTATAACAGCACAAGACTCCTGACCCATTTCCCAGAGGTGATAAACACCGCCACTGGAAACATATATTGCCCATAAGGGTTTACACACCACCACCATCCAAACAAAGGGGTCAGCATTGTTAACATGCACTATGTAACTACTACATAAAAAAGAAATTTGTATAGCAAAATGGTTTTAAAACACTTTCATCAGATTTTGTCCTTATCTCAACCCCTCATGCCCCATGTTGGGTGTGAAAATAACTGTTGTGGTTTAGAGTTGAGCCAATGCAGCACTCGCTTATTTTAAAATTACTGAAATAAAGTAATGAGCTTGCTAAATTATTAAGTTTGTTAAATGTTGAAGGTTTATAATAATTTCCAGGCACATGAACTATAAGGGAAGCATCAGGAGTAGTCAGTATGGGTTCGCCAAGGGGAAGTCATGCTTGAGAAACTTGTTAAATTTCCGTGATGAGATGGCCTGGCAGAGCCAGGGAGAAAGGAGGGATTGCTGCCCATGCCGTAGTTTAGACCCAGATGGGAGCTGAGCACCAGGGGGCGTCTTGCTCACTGCGCCCCGCCCCCTCTCCAAATGGGAAGGAGAAGCAGGAGCAAAGTACAAACCCCATGGGTTGAGATACGGAGAATTTCATACAAGGCAAAAAAGTAACAACAGTAACAGCCATGACACAATACACAAACCGAGGGATACAGAACGAACCAGAGGAATGCCACAGCCCCCGAGCCGGTCCCCACCCATCTCCAGATCCCACACTTTGCCCGGCCCCTGCCCTTACATAAAGCAGCAATGACGTGGTCAATATGGTATTGAATATCCCATTCATTGGTTCAATTGGCTATCCTAGCTGTGGTCCTTTCCCAACTTCCGGTGCAAATTAACCTGCTTCTAGCTGAGCCCAGGGCATCTACCTACACTTCAGTAAAGTTTTTGACATGACATCCCATAAGATTTTCCTAGAGAAGCTGTTGATTTCTGGGCTGGCTGTGCAGGCAGTAAGGTGAATGGCCAGGCCCAGACGGCGGTGATCAGAGGCACAAAGTCTAGTTGAAGGCCAGTAACTAGTGATGTATCCCAAGGGTCAGTACTGGGTTTGATCCTGTTCAACATCTTCATTAACAATCTGCACAATGAGGCAGAGTGTAAAGTTTGCAGATGTCATGAAACTGGAGGTGTGGCTGATACTCATGAGAGTTGCGGAGCCAGGCCAAAGGGCTGAAGAAATGGGTGGAGAGTAACCTCGTAAAGCTGAACAGGGGGAAGTGCAAACTCCCGCACTTGTGAGGGAACAACCATACGCATTGTTGCATGGTTGGAACCAGCCAGCTGGAGATCAGCTTTGCAGAAAAAGACATGGGACACTAAGTTGAACATGAGTCAGCAATGTGCCCTTACAGCAAAGAACACCAATGGTATCTTAGGCTGTATTGGGAGGAGTATCGCCAGCAGGTTGAGAGAGGTGATCCTTCCACTCCATTCAGCACAGGTGAGGCTACTGCTGGAGTACTGTACTCAGTTCTGGACTGCCCAGTACAAGAGAGAGATGGACATACAGGATAGAGGCCAGTGAAGAGCACCAAAGATGATGAAGGGACTGGAGCATCTCTCCTATGTGGCAAGACTGAGAGAGGTGGGACTGTTCAGTCTAGAGAAGAGAAGGTCAGGAGTGACCTTTTCAATGTGTATAAATACCTGAAGGGAGAATGCAAAGAAGACAGAGACAGGCTCTTTCCAGTGGTGTCAAGTGACAGGACTAGAGGCAATGGGCACAGGCTAAAACATGAGAGGTTCTTCCAGAATATCAGAAAACACTTCTTTTTTTTTTACTGTAAGGGTAGTGGGGCACTGGTGGATGTTGCCCAGAGAGCTGCTGGAGTCTCCATCCTTGGAGATCTTCCAAGCTATCTGGACATGGTCCTGTGCAAGAGGCTTGAGCAGGGATGTCAGACTAGATGAATTCCACAGGTGCCTTCCAACCTGAGGACAGGCACACTGCAAAGAAGAGAATAAACTGTTCTGTAGCCAGTGTGGAGATAACAAAAATGATTAAAAAAAAATTTGTCAAGGCAGCTTTGTAAAAGGCTTTAGGAAACACTTTTTACCAGTACGTAATTTAATTCCTACTGGAATAGGAACATTTTAGAAAAAATACATCCTGCAGGAATGTTTTAGGTCCAAACAGTCCTTTCTCTAATCAGTGATTCCTTTGAGGCCTGCTTTCTGTGGTTGTGTCAGTTATACCTTCCCATTTTAACTTTTGCTAGTATTGAGCTGTAGAACACAATTTTTTTTTTTTTCTCCAGTGCTCTAGAATGACCTTTTAATTTGATTGGTGATGCCTTTTCATATTCAAAGCAGTTAGCTTCTGGAATTAGGACTATTAGGTGGTAGATCCAGATCCTGACTCTGAAGATTCTGAACCGGGTTGAAAACACAAATACATACATTTATGAAAGAGGAAAGCAGCTGACTAGCTCTTACCATACACCTGTACCTCAGCATGTTGAAGGCATATGTCAAAGCATATACCAAAGGAGTTTGCCACACTACAGATTGAAAAGGGTTCTGCATCGCATCAGGGGCGTAGGTCTGTTAGGAGAAACATGTGAGCTGCTTAGCTGGAAAGCATGCTCCTGCTCAAAAGTCCTCTCCAACCCACTCTTGCAGCTGAACATAAAGATAAAACTTTAAAATGGCAAAAGCATGAGAGAATATTATTGAGCTTTGCTTTATTCTGTAGCTGTTATGCAGGCATGTATAATTTTGAGCAGCAGTAATCTGCTATCTGAATGAGAAAAGCTGACTGTAGTCAGCACAGAGCCTCTTCAGGACTAAAAATGAAATATGAACATGGCGGGGTTTGTATGATTTCATATATCTGTACAGGAGCAGATTTAAATTCTCTCTGTAGCCTGTTGCTTGTGACCAAGGCCATACACAGAGTTATGTGGGCTATGATAAATAAAAATCTGTCATAATGACGGGCTGTGTGCACCTGGCTATTGAATATACAGAATCCAGGATGTAAGTTACGGTGGATAAAAATATTTTCTGTGTTTTTTTGACAGAAGGGGAAGATGCAAAGTTTCCCATCTGTGGTGCACTTAGCAATTTCTGATTATAGTTCTCTGCAGCTTTTTCAGTTCAGTTTTATGAGGCATTAGAAAAATTTAAGTTATGTGTAATTCTACTGCAGTTCTGTTTACAAACATGTCCTTAGAAAACACTAATGTCGGATACTTCAGTGTATTTTCCTGCATAGAACAGCAACATCATAGCCAAGGAGCCTTTTGTGCTCCCTTCATGAGTCATAACTATATACACTGTTAATAACTTCTGAATGATTTGAGTGTGAATCACGTTTATAAAATATATTGATGAACTATTATCTGTGCTTTTATATTTTCACGTTTCCTATGGAAACAAGGTTTAAACAATTGTGCTTTTTATCTCCTCAATTAGCTTTGAACCTATTGGCTCATTTGGCCAAACTTAACAGAAATGTTGATAAATAAAATATTGCAGATTTTACAGTAGCAGGTGGCCAGATAGAACAGAAGCACTCTGATGGAGTACAACTTTACAGTTAAACTCATACATTACTAGACACCAAGGAATGGGAAAAAGGACTTTATATGAATGGCTCAGTGGTAAATACCCTTCAGTCTTTGGTGCAGATACTTTCTGAGACTCTAAAGCCAATCATTCATGAAACATGTCAGCAGAAAATCAGTCTTAGTTCTGATATTCAGTAAACTATCTTTTTATTTGACCGTGATTTTATTTTCTGGGTTTATATGATATTTACCTGGTATTTCACAACCCTAGTGATACTTAAAGCACTTAAATCAGTCTACTTGTATGTGTAATAATAACAATATTCTTTTTTGCAGACTTGATCTTCAAAATCAGTTTACCTCAATTTAGATACTTTAATTTAGATTTGTTTCCTTAATAATTTAAAAAACCCCATCTTCATTAGCATGGAGTTGTTTGTGTGCTAATTAACCTCCCCCAGTTAATGAAGAAAATGGACTATTTTTGTTTTGTTTTTAATTTCACAGAAAAATGTGTACCAGGTCTTGGATACACTAAAAAACAATGCTACGGTTTGATGATTTAGCTGTCTGTAAATAATCTAGTGTAAGTATTGAAAATAATCTAGATGAATTACTGAGGATTTCCATCTGAGAGAGGATAAATTGTTTAGAGAAACAGAGCCAGTTATGATGCATGCCCCTTCCAGTACCTGTGCTGGTTGAAGAACTGTATTTTGAAGACGTTCTTGAATAAATTACTGTTCAGTCCTAGAAGACCCCAGCTTGCATGGTGGGGGTAGACATACAGAATATCTGCGATCCACTCAGATCCTCACAGAGCTTGGAGGCTGGTGTTGATCTGTATTCTTTCACTGAGATTTAATTCTCTCTAACTCTCTTTCTGTGGATTTTCCTGTGAAATGAGTGACCAGATCCTGTCTAAAGCGTACAGCTTGGATATGAAAAGGAGCCACACTGAAGTATTCCTATGTTAAACAAAATCAATAATGATGAATTTAGCAGATGAGGATTTCCATAGCAACCAATGCTCATATAACAAATTCAGGATGGTACTGTATAATGACTGGAGGATAAAGCACAAGACGATGCTGTCAAATGAGGCACAATACTATTCAGATTTTTCATGTAGGCTGTGCAACATGGTAGTATCTCAAAGTGAACCAATGGCAAAAAACCTGCAGTGGAGTCTCAAGAGTTTTCAGTTACTGGGTATTTTTGACACAGTGGTTAAATAGTTAGAGTAAAGGTTTTACTGACACTTAAAAATGTCAGTACTGAGAAAAGGTCCTGTTAGCCAAATGCATCTATGCAGCATTCTATAATGGATGCCTTCCATAACAGAAGAACATGAGTCAGAGAAGTATGTGATGATATGTTCCCAGATTACTTTAGACTCTAGGGACCACTGCCGAGGGATTTTTTTTGCAAATAACGGGCCGAGGTGGATTTTTGTTTCATTATTTTTCCAGTCATCTTTGGGCCAAACATCCTGTCTCCACAGTATCATGTTGCAAGGAATTCCATGTCCGAACACAGTTCTTTATGAGAACAAGCACCTTTTGTTTATGTTAAATGTGCCACATCTTGGGGTTTGTATTGGAGTAGCATGTGAATGATTTTTTTCATTGTTCCAGATGTTTGTAGTTTCCAGGGGTAGGTTTTATATACTACAGGGTTATAGACTAGGATTTTGATTTGAGCCCAATGCAGAGACTCTTTTTTTTTATTATTATTTTTTTTTTTCTCCTTGCCC
>JAAGNO010024105.1:9752-36288 GCA_033439905.1 Ceryle rudis
AAAAAAAAGTGAAATTTACCCTCTATACATTAGTACAGTTCAGTAATTCCAAATGCTCATTTTCACCAGTAATGTCCACATTTGCCATCATCAACTTGAAGCAGAACTCACTAAAATCAAGATGCATTCTTTTAATTGACTTCCACGGACTTTGTTTCATTGACTGCTAAAAGCCAGTATCCATTTGCAGAACTCAATAACAAGCCATCTTTCTATGGCAAAGCAGCTGAATCTTATGATCAAATAAAAAAGAATGTAATCTTAGCATTTGGTTTCTTTTTGTTCGAAATAGGATAAGAAATTGAGTTTAAAATTAGAAAACAGTTATTACCTAAATCAAATTAGCATACTGTCAGCTCTTTAAAGCTGGAATGGTCTTGTTAGAATGTTTATTTGAAAGTCTGAAATTTGAGATTTGAAATACTGAAAACTCATAGGATCAGGTTCCTTGGCAGATTTACATCACTGTCTAAGCAGAGAGGCCCACAAGCTGTTACTCCTTGTGCTGCACTGCTACATGTATGTATTATAATTGACAAAAACAGTCCACACACTTTCACTTAGTAATGACTGCATTCAAACCCACACCTGTAATATTCCAGAATAAAGAGAGAGGTAAAATTTTCAGACTGTTTCTTTACCTCTTACAGCACTTAGCTTCGTAAAAACAAAGGCACAAACACCAAGAAAGGGACATTCTTCTGGATCAGTTACAGTAACATGACTTATTAACATTCTTCTTTTATTGAAAGCATGTCTTACACCACTACATCTCGGACCTAAAACCTACATATATTTGGAATGCCGTCTCCATAATCAGCCTCTCAGACAAACACCTGAAAAAGATGGCCTCTAAACTACTATTTGAAAGCAATTAGTTTCAACAGGGCAGAGGAACAATAAAAAAAATGCAACAACTTTCAGTAGAAAAGGAAAAAAAAAAAAAAAGAAAAAATCCCTAACCATTTCCTCCTCATTTATTTGCTCATTTGCATACACTGTATCCCACTTTTGTGAGGGATTGGACCAGGCTCGTATCTGCACTAAAGACAAAAGCCAAAGTCTAAAAAAAAAAAAATGATGAAAACTTTGGTGTAATGTTTGCCAGAGCTATGATATTACCCAGCATGCAAATTTAACTCTGACAATGAACAGAAGACTTGCATGATGCTGAATGACTGGGCAATAAAATGGCAGATGAAATTAAATGCTGATGCAAAGTAACACACACAGAGAAAAACAACTCTAATTTTGCATACAGATAATGATGGTCTAAATTATCTCTGGAAAAATAGCTTAGACTCATTGTACACGGTCCTCTAAAAAATGCCATTTTAAAACTCAGAAGCTGTTAGAAAGGTAAATGGAATGCTAGGAATGAAAGTAGCCAAGACCAGAAAACATGATTATGCCACCATAATGTGGTGATCAGCTCACTGGAGATTAAAAAAAAAAAAAAAAAAACCAAAAAAAACAAGCAAAAAAAACCCCCAACCCACTGTAAACCCAGAAAAGCTGTAGAGAAAAGTGACTTCAGCAGCAGGGAACAACTTTCAAACACAGAAAGACTAAATAGATTGTGACTCTAGCTAGAGAAAGAGACTAATAAGGAGAGAGATGACAGTCTCAGTCTTAAATGTCATGGAAAAAGCGCTTAGCAAGTTTACTTCTTGAAAGACAGGATTTAATGATTACCAGATAATATGATCAAGTAGCATTTTTAAATGCCACACCCAGAAAAAGATGTCTTTTCCATACACTTCATGATGAAATTGTGGTACAGGGCATTGCGGAGGCCATAGATCCTGAAAGGAAACAGGTATATTAATGGAAGAAAAGTCCTTCAGTTCCAGATGAAAACACTACCTCAAAAAGTCTAATTAAACTGTTTCTTCAAACACATTATCAATGTGTGTGCAAAGAGCTATAAAACAACCCTTAGAATCCAGTCTATAATTCAGAGACTAATTACAAAGGGTTTCTTCATCTGCACACCATCTGATGCCAGTTTACAAAAGGAACTTGGAAATTACATTTTCCTTTTTTATTTTTTTTTTTGCTAAGAATGCTGCAGAAATGAGTACTATTCATAACCAAAAAAAAAGATTTTTTTTACAATGCTTCACCTGTCAGGTAGTCTCACCATGACTTGTTTAAATGCAGATCAGTTCAGCATAAAAGAGGGCACAGCTGACATAAAACTGTCTACTCGGATTAGGGAGTCATTAGGCAGCTGACAGGATACATGTATTTTCCCACCGGTCTACTCACGTAAAGGTCAGGCTGCAAAATCAGCATAGAGAAATTAGATAGGACTCAGAATACTGAGGATGTTTTAGCGAGCTTGATACCAGGGTGGACATATTTCTGCTTTCAAAATTAATGTTACCATAGTTAAATACAAACTACAGTTCTTTTTTTTTTTTTTTTGCCTGACTATTGCACTAACTTCCAAAGATAACAGAGAAGCTTGGTATGAGTTAGTTCACAACAGATTCTGACAATTTCTTAGCTGTTCTTTTGCCTTTCAAGCAAGATGAGCCAGGAGATAGTATGTGAAGCAACACAGAAAAGCAATGAAAGCATTTTTACATCGTTTCAAAGTCTGTGATATAAACCAGCAACAAGCTAGAAATGGGCACCAGGAAATACTTTATAATTTGTCCAGGATATAAATTACCTCAGGAGATTTTTTTAGGTAGATATGAGGATTAAAAGAAAGTTTAGAGCTGAGTGTTATTAGCAGAACAAATGATTTCTCAGCAATTAATGCAGTACATTAGCAAAGTACAGTACTTCTATCACTATTTTGTGTTCTATTATTTATACTATCACTGATACTTAATTTTGTGAGGACTGAGCAGGACATGGACAAACCATAGAGATCTGCAGCTCGCAGATCACTCTGCTACTGAGATTCAGCAGCTGGCTGTACAAATGTCAGATGCTAAGTTTTTTTTAATACCTCAGAGTACAGGGTATTTGTCAATTCATGTGCAACATTTAGCACCTCCCAGAAACGAGCTGTAAAAAGCCAGAATTTTTGGACTTGGCAGCAGACAGGAACCAGATTCAGGAGATGGATTCTGTAATTGGATTCCAGAACACAAGGATCTAGCTCAAAGGCAGAATGGACAGAGTGCTCCTTGGATGCTGCCCTTTGAAGAAGAACTTGACCCTCACCATCCCTCAGATTTATACTGAACATGGGTATGGGATGGAATCCCTCACTGGTCCGTTTGGGGTCACCTGTCCTGGCTGCCCCTCCTAATATGTACAGCCCATTACTTTCTGCACCCCACAACATAGTGCACAAGATTTAGCAGTAACCTTGGTCATTTTTTTCAATGACAAAGACGCATATGCCTTTAAACCGCAGTATTTGGAAGTAAGTGTATAGGAGATTGATTTTGTGCTGATCATGGAGCTGACTTTTTTTTTTTTTTTTTTAAGTGAACAAAGGAGAAATCTTGAAGATTAGCATAGGTGAGAGATACACAAGAAGATGATGGCCTCTGCTAATCCTTTCTCTTAGCTTTGGTAGCTGTAGCTTTATTAATTTTTACAAGAAAAAAGACAAGAGAAATCTATGGGCAAATTCTAGACAAAACTTTTTTATTCAGAAGCCAGCTCAAACATGACAGGAAATTACTCTGTCATTGTGACCTTTCCTAGCATAAATAAATAAGCAATCAAGCCAACCAATCTATGAAGCAAATGCCAGGAATTCCTCACAGAGGGACTTCTTTTCCCACTTGCAAGTCCAATAATTCTTCAGTTAGCAAAGTCATTGGACAGGAAAGAAATGCAAGAGGTCATCTAAATTATTCGCTAGTTTACAGCAAGATCAACTGCTCATAAATGGTATCTGAAGAGCACTTGTGTTTACGACCTCCAGTGTTAAAGTCTCCACAATCCCTCCAACTAACTAGTTGGTGAGTGCTTCATTGCTCTTTACTATTCAAGAATATTTCCTGATAGAAAAAAAAATCTGTTCTATTTCTGCCTCATTTTAGCACTTATTTTATTGACCAAGGATATGGGAGAAGTTTTCCCTTTACTGTTATTAATCCAGTAGATTCAAGACAGTTCTGATGACCTCTCTCACAATCCTTTTGGATTCTTTTCCTAAAAGTAAATGACCAAAACTTGCTAAACTTTGAGTGAAACATAGTAAGAGTTTCTAGAAGAAAAGATTCATGTATTTGTAGGATTGATAGCTTTTTTTTTTTTTTTCCTTTTAAATAAATGGTTTTGATTTTAAAAATAATACACAGAACATGTTAGGGTTGTTCTTTCTTAATGCTTTAGTTTTATAATGTTTATGCATCCAGGTGAAAGCGAAGGACAAGTGTAAAGCAGAGAAGATTGCCACTTCAGAAGACAGCAGTATACGCAAGTCCTAGAATCCTAAGCATAATACTAGATGGCCTGAATGGCCACAAGGTGGTAATCGTGCTCTACATGAAAAAGCTCAAGTGTGTTTAACAGGTTTAAATCAATACAAATGTATGATTTACCTGGAATTGTAATTACAAAAGAACTGTAGTGCCTTTAGAAACCAGGACGTGAACACAACCAATTAAACACTCTATTCTGGCTAAGAGAGAAATGCAGTGGCCAAGTGATGAACTGTGATTGGAAAAAGTGTCCTTGGATTAGCATCACAAAAACTGAGAACGTCATTGGAGTAAAGTCAGGTAATAAAACCCACAAGAGCCTTGTGCAGCATTTGTCTGGGTGCTTTACTGAAGTTTTAGGGAGAAATAATGCGAATAAAACACTCCTAAGTTTTACAGTATAGTCCCCTCTTTGGAAAACAATCCTGTATAGAATTAATAGGGCAGCTTCCAAAGTAAATCTTTCTGTTAGTGCAAATCTCACATTGCAAATAGGCCTTCTTGTAAATCTGTCAAAGTGATTGCAGCAGAATATTTCCTTTACTTTAGTTATTTGAGGAATCTATAATATCTTTCTAGCCAGAGCACCAGCTTAAATACAGACAAAAGAAATTACATAGAGAAAATAAAAATTATTCCTTTTCCGGATTTGAAAAGTGTCACCCTAAGTGACTGTGATCACTGCCCAAGTTGCAGAAGGCAAAGGCAGGGACTGGGAGAAGGAATATCTGCCCACTGTATGTGGGTTTGAGACCACCTAAATAACCTGAAGATGTACAAGTCCATGGTACCGGACTAGATCCATCCACAGCTCCTGAGAGAACAGGCAGATGAAGTTGCTAAGCCGCTTTCCATCATACTTGATAAGTCCGCAGTCTGGTGAAGTTCCCACTGGCTGGAAAAGGGGAAACATCACCATCATTTTGAAAAAAAAATGAAGACCTGGGGAAATACAGGTCAGCCAGTCTCACTTCAGTGCCTGGAAAGTTCATGGAGCAGATCCTTCTGAAGGTTCTGCTAAGGCACATGGAAAATAAGGAGGTGATTGGTTGGAAAATTATGAATTTAAATTTTACTAGAGTGAGTCATTCATCACTTCTGAGTCTAGACTTGGAAATCATCCACTGCAAACTCAAGGCACTATTTGCACAATTAGACATTACCTCCACTAAAAGCATCAGAATCAGGCCTTTTACCCTTGACCAAATGAAGCAGAATGATTGCATCAGTTGTCCGTGATAATTAGATGATTAAATCATGCGAGTAATAGTTCACTCATCTTCCAGCTATCTAATTCATGGTTAATGAGTGCTCTTCACCTACTCGCCACCATAAGGACTCAACTCATAAATCACTCCCTATTCATGTGGGAGTTCACTTCAGTCTGAAGAAACAGAGTATGTAATGATGTGATTTTGATGCTTGTATGGAAAGAAAAAAAAAAAAAAAGAAAAAAGGATAAATCACACTACCTTGCCCCCAGCAATTTCCCTTTGTCTTGGTACAATGAGATTCGCACTTGTGCATATAACAGGAGAGCAGCTTATCTACTTTTCTACATTTTTCCTCTTCTCCTTAACAAGAACTCACATATGCCGTTTCTCTTCAATCATATTTTACTTTCTTAAGATTTAATTATCATTCTGTAAATTTGTTGTTTTCCTTTTGACCTCGCTGACCAATTTTAAAGCTCTTGGTTTTAACCACTCTAAGGTTTACAATACCTCTTCCTGTAAAAGGAGGTAACAATGCCTTTAAGCAGGTGAACAAGGAGAAACTACATTACCTGTAGGGTGCCCAACAATTGGATTTGAACTCCAAGACTGATTCTCAGAACAACGGCCTCTAGTTCTCACCAGAGCCAGTTGCAGTAAGAATAAACAGCTTTTAGATAGGTCAAGGCAGATTTGGACATTAGTACTAGGCAATGAGCACACAGGAATTGCACAGCAAGGATATATTTTCAGGGATAGTAGAAACCACAAACCTCTTGTCCCACAAAGTTCACTCCTTCGCTGGTGGTGGCACTCTATATAAACCTTTTCCTACAGGGCAAAGTATCACATGATTGTTAATAAGACAGATTTTTTTTTTTCCTAGCATATGGAGACACTTTAAGGGTAGGTAAAACTTTCAGTCTTGTCACATTGCAAATTATTTACTTTCCCACAGCTCTGTGACAGGGAGCAGCAAGGGCTTGCTCAGGGAAAGGTGGTTTTCCAGTTGACCTTGGCTGGCTATCAAGCTACTCTATTCTTCCCCCTTCTCATAGGGCAGGGGAAGAAAAACAGGACAAAAAGCTTTTGAGTCAAGGTAAGGACAAGAACATCACTTGCCAGTTGCTATCACAGGCAAAACAGACTTGATTTAGGAAAGTTAATAAAATTTATTGCCAATTAATCAGAGTATGATAATGAGATATGAGAACACATCTAAAAACACCTTGTCCCCACACTTCCCTTCTTCCCAGACCCTACTTCAATCTCAGCTCTTCTATCTTGGTTCAACTTTTAGCAAAGCAGAACATGGATAGTTTAAGTGTTTTGTTGATTTGAGAAAGCCGCTTGAGTTAGTAGAGAGTTAAAGATCTCCATACTGTATATTGACTGTAGTTTGAATGATCCAGCTCACAGTAGATCCATGCAAAATATCTACCTGTGCCTTCTGGCTAACATACCACCTTTTAACACAAGTAACAGCTGCTTCCAAACTGACATTATTTCTCCCTTAAAGCTCTAGTTTTCTCACTACTCAGTAAGCGCACCATCAGAAAACTACACAACTGGGTTTCTGAAGATCACTCTGTGAAGCAACACACAGTCTGATCCTTGTAGCTCTCAGCTGAATAGTTGCTTGAAACTTCAAACATTACCAGCCTGAAAAAAATAGATCTTATAGCATCTCATCACTAACTTACCATATACTTCTTGTTTACACTAGTGAGCTAGACTGTACTCTTTACAGGGAGATTTTCTCTTGCTGCATCAGTACAATGGTCCCAATTCTGATGTGTGCTATTACTTAAACACTACCGTGGCTGAAACAAACAATAGTAATTATCAATAGCACAAACTTACTACCAGAGATGGAGGAGCAGTACTGCATTCCACTTGATTAAAAACAACCAAATGATAAACCAGATAAACCTAAATACTAATAGTTTTGTTGCTACTCTCCTATTTTTTCAAACAGTAGTGCCTACCCAAGCTCTATCAACAATTCAGATATGGTTACTGCACTCTGACAACGTATCACTTACACCTCTTCCATAATTATTTCTGCACTTGCACTGACAGCTTCCAAATCATGACAGACCTGCAGCAATCTCTGACAATTATTATTATTGTTACTATACTCACTGCAGTCAGAATCTCTCTTGAGGACTGCCTGTTACTGCTTTTGACAGTATGTACATCTTAAAAGGCTTCTTAAGACACAAGAGAAAAGATATGCAATAAAATGAGGCTGGACTAATTATATGAAAATGTGAAAAAACTGTAAATTTGGACAGCTTCCTACTGATGTTGATATCCATAACTCCCCATCCTGTTGGTATATAACAGAAAAATACAGTATTTCAGTATTTTCTTCCATGTTTTCTCTTCTTGCAAACAAGGTGTTACTCTGATCCCATAAGATTTCCCATTTTAAAGGAGACCCTTCATTCACCTCAGATATTAATAAATGGCAACTACATACAACATTTGCTAAGATCCTTGCATGAAAAGAATTTAGCTTAATGTAACACTTCCCTTGCTCATATTCTTCTACGGTATTTGAACAGTCCATGCTCATTTGCTGGGCTTTACCGTACTAATCAAAGCAATTTGGAGCACCATTTTATTCTTACCAGTCTTGTATATCATATACTGCAAGAAACATTCCTTCCACAAGTGAACATTTCTTCTCTACTCCAGGGCCATCAGCTTGCACTCAGCCATTCACACACGGCACATTAATGCAACGGAAAATAAAACCTGCAGGGAGTGCTTTTATCATGCAACGCACTTCCATCAGCCCACATCCAAACAAAATCCGCCTCTCTCAGATGACCTCGTGGCACCCTCTGTATATGAATTCTGACACCGCATGATACCCGTGAAGAGACTGGCTTTTCAGTATCCCTTCTAGACTATTTAGGAGTGAATTACTAAGCTAAATTTACAATGAATGATCTGTCCTTGCTCAGCTGTTATATTAAGCATCTTATATCATGTTAATGTGAAAAGTCAGGTTTCCCTCAAAGACACAAAGAAAGGTGAAAATTAAAATACAAATTAAATTCTATAGCATGCAGACTAATTAGAAGCTGACCCCCGTATTCAGGAGGCTTACCATATGAACAAATTAATGCCTATTTGCTTCGATATAAAAACAAATCCATACCAGCTTCTCTGGACATATTCAGTTAAAAATAAAATGCACCTTTTGCATAATAAATTTACTTCAAAGACGAACATCGACTGCTTTCAAAATACAGACCACAAACTCATTCAAGTACTTCAGACACATTTCCTCCATACTTGTTAAGGAACCTAAGATCTTTTTTTGCCCCCCTTTACGGACTAGGAATTTTTAGCTTCAAACAATGATTTTGTTTCCATGAGGCTGTCAGATAGGAAAACTTCTTCTACTCCACATCAATAATATAATTAGGCCTTAATGTTGCTCTTGTTACAAAGAATGAAACATTACACTGCCTTTTACCAGCTTCCTTGCTAGAACAGAATACAGAGGGATGTGTTTCTAGCTACAGTAATTACCTTAATTTTGTAGGAACATAAGATTGCTGTGTAATCGGCTATTACTAATGCAATTACTCTAAAGAAATGGCTCACAAAGAGATGTGTCAGGGGTGCTTCTACATCAGCACAGATTGAAGTAATTTGATAATGAGTCACATTTGGTCTCTGAAGTGGGTAATACCGAATGGCAAATATCCACACTATAATGAAGATTTATGAAAGCATTATTTTGGGGTAAGCTTATAGGATAGCTACCGGGTTTTGCAAATTCACCATACACCTCATAGAATGGTTTGGGCTGGAAGTGGCCTTTAAAGCTGCTCTAGTCCAACCCCCCTGCAATGAGCAGGGACATCTGCAACTAGAGCAGGTTTCTCGGAACCCCAGCCAACCTCACCCGGAATGGTTCCAGGGATGGGGCATCAACCACCTCTCTGGGCAACCTGGGCCAGGGTCTCACCACCCTCTGTGTAAAATATTTCTTCCTTCTCTCCAGTCTAAATCTCCTTCTTCCAGTTTAAAACCATCACCTCTTGGCCTGTCTCAACAGGCCCTGCTCAAAAGTCTGTCCCCATCTTTCTGATTGTCCCCTTGAAGTCCCGAAAGGCCACAAGGTCTCCCTGGAGACTTCTCCAGGCTGAACACCTCCAACTCTCTCAGCCTGGCCAGATCAGAACGGTTCCAGCCCTCCCAGTATTACTGGGGCTCCTCTGGCCCCACTCCAACAGGTCCCTGTCTCTCCTGTGCTGGAGACTCCAGAGCTGGACCCAGCACTGCAGGGAGGTCTCCCCAGAGCAGAGGGGCAGGATCCCCTCCCCTGACCTGATGTTTGCACTGCTGGGGATGCAGCCCAGGATACAGTCACCTTTCTGGGCTGCAGTCTCACATTGTTGACTTGTGTCCAGCTTTTCATCCTTCAGTACCCCCAAGTTCTTCTCTGCAGGGCTGTTCTCAATGCCTTCATCTTCCAGCCTCTATTGATACACGGGTTTGCCGTGACCCAGGTGCAGTACCTGGCACTTGGCCTTCTTGAACCTGATGAGGTTCACACAAGCCCGCTTCTCAAGCTTGTCCAGGTCCCTCTGAACAGATTCTATCCCTCAGGCTTGTCAACTGCACCACTCAACTTGGTGTCACCTGAAAACTCGTTGAGGATGCCCTTGATCCCACTGTCTATGTCATTGATGAAAATATTAAACAGCGCTTGTCCTAGTATGGACCCCTGAGGGACACTACTTGTCACGGATCTCCATCTGGACATCAAGCCGTTGACCGCTACTCTCTGGATGCAACCATCTAACCAAGTCATTATCCACTGCACACTCTACCCATCTGCCTGCACCTTTTATTTTCCCAAAGACATTAAGGGAGTTGATTAAGTGAGTCGAACATCTCCCTTATGAGGAAAGACTGAGAGAGCTGGGTCTCTTTAGCCTGGAGAAGGGGAGACTGAGGGGGTGCCCTCATTAATGATTATAAATACGTAAAGGGCAAGTGTCAAGAGGATGGACCCAGGCTCTTCTCAATGATGTACAATGATAGTACAAGGGGCAATAGGTGCAAGTGGAACAAAGGAGGTTCCGTGTAAACAGAAAAAGAATCTTTTTCACTGTGAGGGTGACAGAGCCTGGAACAGGCTGCCCAGGGCGGTTGTAGAGTCTCCTTCCCTGGAGACATTCAAAACCCACCTGGACACGTTCCTGTGTGACCTGACCTAGGTGATCCTGCTCTGGAAGGGGGGTTGGACTAGGTCTTTCGAGGTCCCTTCCAACCCCAAACATTCTGTGATTAGCAGTATTTTTATAATTTATGTTCTAGTAGAGGCCTCAGCTGGAATCAGAGCCCCCTCTGTTAGGTACCTGCTCAGGGTATTCCTTCTAAGGGTCTGACTTGGAGATTGCTGAAGTAAATGGAGAGACTTTGGCTGGGTTATGGACTAAGCCCTAAATAAGTGGCAAACTAGAGGAAAACAAGGTGGGGGGAGAAGCCTGTGATCCCACTTCCAAAAGTCCTAATTCAAGAAGGTTCTTGACAACATGCTTGACTTTATTATTCCGTATTCACTCAAATATTTTCCTGAATCAAGGACGTGGAAATCCAGTAAGTCTGTCAAGACCAGCCAGGAAGCATGGAGCAGAGTTAAGAGGCGAACTCAGGTCTCTGGAGTCCCTCTTTAGATCCTTAGCCACATCGTTTCTGTAAACAGAGCTCTGTGGTGTGCCATTAATCAGTAAATTTTCTAACTACTAGTGCCTCTCAAAAGGCTTGGCTGACATAGCTTAAGTTGTTATTGATTATGATTGTAAAAAAGAAGCATTATGAATAAGAAAATAAAGCACGCCACGGCAGGTGCCAACTGCAACAGCTGGAATGAAGACCTTTGTGTACATTTCCTCATTTGCTCTACTAAGTGATTACAAGTAGCTCTGCAGAATGAGCTGACGTACCACTGCCTTCCCACAGGAGCAGAAACACAGACATGGCCAAAACTCCATAGTACTGTCACTACAAGTATAGTAATTCTCTACCCCCTTGCCTTTTTTTTTTTATTCCTGCAACTGAAAAACATAAGTCAAAATCATCTAAGCATATGGATTAAATGATGACACTAGAGTTTTATCAGTCCATAAGAAATTACTACTACCACTGTCCATGCTGGAAAATGCTATCAGTACCAATTCATCACTCTCAGTAATACTCATTAATTGTTAAGTTATTCATACAGAAGGCCAGACCTGGCCAGGGTTAACCCAACAGGGCCTGAGAAATTGCCAGATATTGCAGACAGTTGAAGGGGAGAAGTCAGCTGGCCAAACATAACCTGGGGCTAAATTAACAGGACAGTAACAGTAGAAATTTCTAGATATAAAATACTGAAAAGGGAGTATCCAGAACTGCCTTTGGGTGATGGCTGAAAAGACAGTGAAAAAGCATGTGCTGAGTTACTGGGGGTCACTGACAAAGGCTGACAACTACCAAGCAGGGATGCACTCCTCCCTCACTGCCCAAACAACACAAAAAACCCCTACAACCAAAACCAAACCCCAAACCCGAATAAAACTGGGAAAAATGGTAAAAGTGTAAAATGGGACAAGCTGTTCTCTTGAGGGAGAGAAAAAGGGGTTCCTGCTCTACAGGTCTTTGCCTAATCAACAGAACTTGGAGCAGCACAACAATCTTGTCCTGACCTTACTCTCAGGACCTCAATGCACCAACACATTCTGCAACCTCTTCTTTCACTGAGCTACTTCATAGATATATCTATGCCTCATTATATACCCTGCTCATCCTCACCCACTGAATTGAATTCCTTAACAATGATCAGAGCTCTTCTGCTCTTCTTGCTCAGGTACCATGCACTTCATTGGTGAGAAATTTAGGAATACAGGATTGATCTTCCAGCCCCATTCTTTGTTGATAAGCAATATCTGCGTCCAGTTTAGAAGGGACCACAGACATCTACTTCACATTCCTCAAACAACTTCCAGCACTTTCTTGTACATTTAAGACATAAATCAAGAGATTCAAATCAGTATCATGCTACAGAAAGAATCAGAAACTGAGCCCATCAACATCAAGTAAATCCTTGAAGTGGCAGAACATTAAAAAACACAGATGATCCTCTAAGATGATCCTAAAAAATTCCCCGTCTCATGTGGTTGAAAATTCTTTCATGATCCCAAAGTAAATTTGAACAATCCAAACCTGGGCATTTAAACAGGAGAATTTAGTATCTCTATGAAGGTGACAAACACTGCCTGCATTTCACCTCAGCATCTGTCAGTGTTCAATGATTTGAGGCCCTAAGGATGGCATATCAAGGAAAAGAAATATTTTTCTGGGTGTCATAGGTGACTAGCAAAAGCCCTTAAGTGTGAGATTCACGCAAGGAAAATACAGCATAATCCACTGTCTTTCCTTCCCCAAAACTTTGAATATGCCAATCCATAGACACCCAAAGCCTTGTACCACAGACAGAAGTTACTGCCTCAAGGAAATCTCTTCTAATTATGCAAGTTTTCAAGTTCCATTTTTAAATAGCTTAGGTTTCTGGCTCACACTATTCTATCTGGAAGACCATTTCAGAACCTTACTCTTTGAATGGTTAGGAAAACTTACTTTCCATTCCAAATTTAAGTGATATGTATCCTTTAACAGCTTCTATCCCTCTTTGATATTTATCCCCTGAATTTATTTATTTATGAAGAGGAATCGTATCTCCTCTCAGCCTTTATTTGCCTAGACCAAATTACACTACTTTGTTCTCTCCACCTAAAGACAGATATTCCATTCTCTCATTCTTCCCAGGAGCCTTTCTGAGAACTGCATCTGTTCCAAATTAAGTTTATCTTCATTCAGCACAGATGACCAGAACTGTACACAGTATTCCAAATGAAGATTTAGCAGCATTTTATAAAATAATACAAGCATTTTCTTTTCTCTACTAAAAATATATTTTCTAATATTCCCTAGAACAGTATTAAGATTTTTGATAGGTGTATGAAATGAATGAATGAATACTGGTAGCTTAGAGTCACCTTTTGATTCATGATATAATTCACATCTTTCTTTTTCTTCCCCTTGACTCAAACTGATGCAAAAAATTATAGAATTAGAAGCTCTTTCTTACACGTCACCACTTGGCTCCAGCTGACATTCTTCTTAAGATGTGTCTCATACCTCCATTTACTTTCATGTTCCTCTGCATCCTGCTTTCTATTAAAATTGAGTACTTTTGATATCTACCCTTTTCTTCTTCTGTCCGTTGTATGTCAGCTTCAAAAATGGACCAAGTTTTTTTCTCTAAAAAGAGAAGGGGTCTCCTGTCAGAATGTGTTACATTTTTTTTTTAATCTGTACATTGAAATGGAAACATTTAATCCCTAAGATACTTAAGAGCAGCTGACTAAATTTGATGACACCTGCCCTAATCAAACAGGGACAACCTCCAAACTGCTTGATGGCTTTTGTTCATGTAAAGTAATTTGAAGAAGTTTCATTCATTAGTATATAATTTCTAAGATCCTTGTATGAAACAGAAAGGCAAATTATCTATTTATTTGAGAAGCTACAATAAAATTTTTGTATACAGTGTTTACCTTCTACATATGAAATTGTTCAGAGCTTATCTGGAAGTTTTCTGGCTTCTCTTTTTAATTTTCATACTTACATGCAGTCACCCATATACCTCTGCACCAAATTCTGAGCTTGTATGACACTAGTTTACATCAACTGTGGATCCTAACTCAGTATCGCATCAGTGGTTTTGGACATGTGTGTAGTGCTTATTTTAAAGCACAGAGTTCTCGTATGTTTGTCCTTTCATCTATACACTGTTACGAGCATTTATAAAATGTTGATAAACAGCTGCTGACAATTTAGGACACGGATTTTGTGCAGTTACATGGTTTCTTAGATTTTGTAACACCTGAGCCAAATGGTAAGCTAAACAGGTGGAAAAAGGGAAAAAAATATCAGAAAAAATACCCACCAAAACCTAATTATTCTATGGTTTTGAAACAAAAAAAATACTGATTTTATGTTTTTAAACCAATATTGGTGCTACTTAAGAAGTGTGACCTCACTGAGTGCATCAGAAAAAGAGCATCACCAGCCTGTAGTCTCCCTCTAGCCGTTGGCTGTCACTGCTTGGAACAGGTCTGCCCTTAGTCATACAACTTGGGAACGGTTGCGCAACTGCAAAGCGCTCTCATCTTTCACGCTGGGGTTGCACCTGCCTCTTTTTTAAAAATGATCTGCATTTAAATCTCATTAAATGAATCCCATTAGTATTATAAATACAGGCTAAACACGTGTTAATTAGATTTGGAAACACATTAATTACAGTAGAAAATTAAATGTTTTTCAGGCAAATGGACAGTACCATTGCACTGATCCTATGAAAACACGAAACCATGATAGGTAGTCTAGGCCACCAGCAACTGGCACCACAGATACCAAGACGTATGCATGAAGCATTCTTACAGAGCTGCACTTTTGAGAGACGCCCCTAAGCAACATGAAAATGTCTAAGTCTTTGCTAGTTTAAAATTCAGAAGTCATCATGGATGTAAGATGTTTCATGCACCTTACCTCTCTGAGGCTGTTTTCACTGTCCCATGCAGATTTGACTAGACAAAATGTGGTGGTGCTAGTGATATAGAATTAAAGAATTTTGGTATTTTATTAATAATCAGAAAGGGTGGGGGTAGGAATTCAATTAAAACTATAGCACATAAACAAGATTAATAGTTAACCTGCAAGACATAGGAGCTGAAGTTTAATTAAACTTGTAGTGCCTGTATTGAGTTAATGGTCCGCATGGAAGGAGTCAAACAAAGACCAGAACATCACAACCCAGGAACAAAAGGACATTTAACTATCTCTGATCAGTATCTTACAGCGTTCCATGCACAATGCCAACTTGGCAAGAAAAGTTAGACTCCATGTATCTTTAGCTGAACTACATTCATTATAATACTAAAAATTACACCCACAGGTCAAAAAGCCCCAGGCCCAAGTGAATTCCCTTCTCCTGGGCACACGTTACATCAAGTAGCTATCCACAACCCCCAAATCTACAAACTAAAAATTTGTAGTGATGCTTTTTACCAGCTCGCTTAAAAATAACACAGGAGAAGCCAAATATCTGCACAGATTTTTAGTATTTTGTTCAATTTTCGTCAACAACAAAGTCAACAAAAATGATAAAATCTTAGTGACTGTTAAATCCTAATGAAGAGAAAAGTGTATTAAAAAATCCTACTGGAAGAAAATATTCCCCTTCTAGTGAAAGTCAACATGCTTTTCTTCACCCCTAAAGAGGCTTAAAATGGTTCTCAGAAATAATATAGTGTATGTAATACCAAATTCAAGGTTTCAAAAATCTATTTTTCTTATGGAAAACTGTATTTTTTTATTCTGGTTTTACTTCCACAAAATGTTGAAAGTCAGAAACCTTTATATGCAGAAAGTATATTGAGTGTAGAACTAATCTGTCCAAACTGCCTTTAGAAAATGCATACAATTGTTACTTGCCAGCATAGACTTACGTACCCATTTTAAGAAAAGAAAAAAAAGAGTATATTATACTTTATAAGTTTTATCCTTTAAACTTCTTTACCTCTTGTTAATTCAGGACCATTTCACCTGGAACAGGCAAAAACTGCTGCAGTACAGCTGTTACAGGGTTGTCCACATCTGAAAAGAAGCCATTTCCTTCAAGACAGCAGATAAATAGTGTCAGGGAAGGACCTAGAATTTCTCCAGAAATTGTGTTTCTCATCACAAATAAAACAATAAAAGTCTGACCACACAAAACCACCCCTGATAAGAGAACTTACCACCATCTGTCAGCTCAGACTTTGAGCGTAGGATGTTTTTACTTTGTGACTTCAAAATGATTTAAATTCAAATGCCATAGTCTTAAAATATTTTTATAAGAAAATATCAGAAACTATTAAATATACTTGTCCAGAGTTCTTATTTCACAAATTTTCAGAGTCGAGAGAACATCTGAAACAGAAGTCATCAGCCTTTGAAAAGAAATTACTAGAAGCCCATGGTAAAAACTGTAGCTGTAAGTCTTTGTGTAAGTCCTGATGAACACGCATGTAAGTAAATGAGCATCCTACACTATGCAAAGAAAGGAAGCATCAGTCATAGTAAGGTTACAAGACATATCTTATACCTGTTCTTCCTTCCCATCTAGGAGGAGAGAAAGAAGGAAGAGGAGAGAAAGAAAAAAAAAAAAAAAAAAAGAAAGAAAGGAAGCCAAAGGACAGCTTAAATCAAAAGCTGAAGAGATTAGGCTCTAGAAAATTTAAGATATAATTTATGGACCTAATTTTTGTGCTTGCTATGAAGAGGAGTAAAACAAGAAAGTACAAGCAAATAAAAACAAAAAATCATATGCCAGCGCACTCCTTAGCTTTTTCTTCCCTACCACTTCAGTAAATGAGCAAGTTTCAATTTTATAAAGGAACACAAACCTTAACTTGAATGTGCCTGGTTTATTCTTCTGATGAAAGTAGGTAAACAGGCTCCAGACCTGGAGCATCTGCTGAGAGGTGCTTATACTCAGCATCTCTTGATACTGAGAGCAGTATCTGTGCTCCTGTATGGTGCCTAATATTAAAAGACTTTGTTTTTAGCATTGCAAACAATAACGTTTTTGAGGAAGCTATGTTTAGGTAAAGAAATATATTTGGATTAAAACTATTCTGCACTCAAAGACTGTGCTGCTGCTCAGACGAAAATGTGTTACTCCATCTAAAGAGTAGTCACTTTAAAACCTCAGAAACGACACTCGTTAAAAACAGTGGGCATTTCAAGTTCACACATAATTATGTAAATACTAGCGAGACATTCTGAATCCCCCGGCTAAAGTATACCCATAGCCCTCAAGACTGCTTGTCATTCCTAAAGAAACAGTGACACTTGGTGGCAAACTTGGGCAAACAAGTTGCTTGTGCTAAATGGGCTTTATACCAAAAGTAATCTGTATATTAAAAACTTCCAACAAATTCAACATACCCATTACATCATTCCTATTACACTAAAGTGCCTAGCACTTTTTCAGTTCTAAAATAACTGATGACAGCCACATTAGCTTTGGTTCATCTCCCCCTGTTGCTGTTTAAGAACATAAGCAGATGTATACTAATAATCTATATTATCTGACAGGCTAGAGATCATTTTTATTGTACCTGATTGAATTATGTTGGCTGTGATTCTTAGGAATTAGTTGAAGTGGTTTCAGTTCTTGTGTGCCACTGCTGTTCCTACAAAGCATTTGAGTGCCTCCTAACTGGCAGATAACCTGAAATGAATAACTAATGATTAACTTCCATTTAAGAAGCTTAGAAAGCACATGGATATGAGGTTTTCATGAGTATCACCTGTCTTTTAAAGCTTCATAATCACGGACCGGAATCTCTGAAATGGGTTATTATTCATTAAGATGCTTGCTTTTTGACCCTTAATTTCAATTTATTTTGGAAAGCAGTTATTGAGGATCTAACACTGGAGCTCCTCAGCCTAGGTGAGATGGATTCCTGGTTCTCTAAACTGCTCCATGGGGCTTTGTAGAGCATATTCTTGCTGGCTTTAGATTCAGTTCCCTAACCAGAACATATGCCATTGTAATTGTTTGTGTTTCATTTCTTTTATGGAGCTCTGATTTTACACCAAGACTTCTCATTTGGATTAAGTAAACTTCACATTGTGGGTTGGGTTGTTGTTTGGTTTTTTGGTTTTTTTTTTTTTTTTTTTTTTTTTTGAGGGTTTTTTTTTGGGGGTGGGGGGAGGTGTGTTTCTTTTTTCCCTTTGTTTTGGTTTTCTGTTTGGGTTTTTTATTTGTTTGGGTTTGTTTTGTTTTGTTTGGTTCTTCTTCCCAGCTGTTAAAAAGGAAAGAATATGTTTGATGTATATGTAAAGTAGCACTAACTGCATAAAATTTAGACTGTCCAAGGATGCAATTGCCTTCTTATTCTTGACACAGCTCTTCTGAAGTAGGACTTCTTGAGGGTTGTATGGTACAAATAAGTTACTTTTGTCTAGCATATAATTTTGCTATCAGTTACAGGATGTAATTACTACAGGGTTGGAATAATTTGTGTGAACATCTGGATTCCTCTGCTACACTGTGCAATGCTGATAGCTTGCAGCCAGACTCATCAACATCTGAACTCTTTAAAATTGCTCCGTCTTGGTGATTCTTGGTAACATTACTAACTGGGTCTCCTACCTCAGCCTGAAATATAAAGTTTTAAGTCTTAACAGGCCTGTTTTAAAATCTACTTTAAAATCCAAGCAAATACAATAAATTTAAAAATGTACCTACATAAATAATGTATTTTAAAGCAAGGACTCAAGTATTCAAATGTAATACTAAGAATAGTTAATTTGTCAATGGCAGAATAATTTTTGCTTTCAAGTAAAAATATTCTGAAGAATAACAATGAACAGTAACATAACTTCAGAGTAACAGTGGCATTCAGTGCCTCCAATGTCACGAAGCACGAACCGATTTCTGAACTGCCTTGGAGAAGTTAGGCAATAGTCACAGAGAATTATGCAAACAAAGAATTAATTTTGAATTATACAACTTTGATGGGGACCATTGGGATTTAGTCTAAGTAAGAATTAGTCATCTGAGACTGTGCTGCAAATTCAGTTTTACCTATAAATTAGATTGTTTCAAAATGAACCTGTTAGTGATAAACTACTGTGTCTCACACATGACATTCCGTTAGAGATGTTGTGCCACTTGCATTTGTTGAAAACCAATTTTTCACCTATCTTGCTGATCCATTAACCAATTAATGTCATCCCCATGGAAGTCATGCTTCCAGACGAAGCCTTGCCTCTCTCAGTACACACTTTAAAATGCCAAATAGAAATCCTGAAAAACCTGGCTACAAAATTCCAGCAATTTTCAGAAATCTCCCTTTCATGAAGTACCTGAATTTCTGTAGATTGTCTTGCACATATGTAGGCAATTATATTTAAAATATTAAAGCATTTTAAGAGAGTAATTCAGTTGCAAAGAACAGCTCTCCATAGGCAGGGAATGCTGCTGTTGAAAGACACATTTTAAACTTCAGGTCTCCTCCTTTTTATACAAAGGGAGCATAAAAGTATACACCCTGCACGTGTGATAAAGGTTCAAATACTGATCAGTATTTGGCAGAATCCCACCAGGCAGTTTGTGTTCAGGTGGCCTTAGGAGAAGCTCCCTCCCTCTGGCTTGAACGGAAGCCAGAACGTGTAAGTGTCAGAGAGGACCCACTTAGACTTGAGCCAGTAAGAACACATGAAAACTCCAGATGCTGTTCTTCCTTCCTCCACGGTGTAGCAGTGTAGGGAATTTACAGAGCAACATTTTTCTTTCCTTTTCTTTTGTGAGCACATCAAACAGGACGTTGTTTGAAAGAACCCTTTACCCTCCAACACTTAGAAAAAATACAGTTTTAGACATCGAACTTTGGACAGATTCTTTCAATAATATTAATATCATCTCACATACATACTTACTATTTCATCAGAGAGAAGCACCAGTCTGAAGTAAACCCACAGGTAAGATTCTAGTACATAAAATAAAGCATGTTTTGTTTACAAAAAGATTGTTGCTTTATACCAAGAACTCCTTAACAGCATCAATAGAAGAGGTTTTCATGTCACTACAACGCTATATTCTTGTGAAAGAAACATTTAATACTCTTTTGTAATAAGACTTGGGGGAAAAACAAACTGACATCTTTAAAAGGTTTACCGCGCCCATTTGGTAAAATTCACTTAGCTCCAGGATAAAGTACCTTGTAAGATCAAACTGAGCAGTCAGTTTAACCCTGAGCGGGACTGGGAACAGGTTATGGGTAGAACACATCAAACAACTCACAAACCTGCTGTCACCAGCAGCATCAGTGCAAACCACCTAACTTCCATAACTGGTGGTCAAACTTCAACATAAAATAAAACACATAGTTTGACTCAAAAAAGAAAAAAATGCTGCAAGAAAGAATATCTTCTTCACTATCCCCTGAAGGAATGGGGAGGTGATGTGAGAGGAATGGAAAATTAAAAGTAAGACTGAACTACATGGTTGAAGCAACATGAACAGTGGTGCATTCTCCTTTCAAACATTCTTAGTTAGGTCAACATTATCAGGAAAGGCTCATACTGCAATTTGCTAAATCCAGAAGTTATTTAGCTATTTAAATCCTCCCCTAAGCTTGGAAAAGGGGGAGGAGGGAAGGAAAGAAATCCCCCTCAATCACTTGGAGCACATAGTATTTAAGCAATTGGTCACAATTTATAACTGCATAGTTCTAGTTTGGATTCCTTTAAAACTGACCATAACAAATAACAAAATTCACACCTGCAACTGGAGGCACGAAGGATCTGAACACCTGAAGAGAAGAATGTCTTATTTATAAAACTATTTAATGTATGAAATGATTCATTTGAGGCCCTTTCTTCTTGTTCTACCACTTGTCATTTGGAAGAACAGACCAACCCCCCACCTCTCTACAAGTACCTCCTTTCAGGTAGTTGTAGAGAAGGTCTCTCCCAAGCCTCCTTTTCCTCCTTTTCCTTTTTCCTCCAACCCCAACTCTCTCAGCTGCTCCTCACTAGACTTGTGCTCCAGACCCTTCACCAGCTTTGTTGCCCCTCTCTGGATGTGCTCTCATGCCTCAGTGTCCTTCTTGGAGTGCAGGGGCCAGAACTGAACACAGTACTCGAGATGTGGTCTCATCAGTGCTGAGTAGAGGGGTAAAATCGCTTCCTTGGTCCTACTAGCCACACCATGCCTGGTACAGGCTAGGATGCCATTAGCCTCCTTGGCCACCTGGGCACACTGCTGGCTCATGTTCAGCTGGCTGTCAATCAACACCCCCAGGTACCTCTCTGCCAAGCAGCTTTCCAGAAACTCCTTCCCAGGCCTGTAGCGCTGCTGGGGGTTGTTATAGCTCAAGTACAGAACACTGCACTTGGCCTTATTAAAATTCATACCATTGTCCTCAGCTCATCGATCAAGTCAGGCCAGATCCCCCTGTGGAGCCTCACTACCCTCAAGCAGATGAACATTTCCACCCAGCTTGTTGTCATCTGCAAACTTGCTGAGGGTGCCTCAATCCCTTCATACAGGTCATCGATAAAAGATATTAAACAGAACTGGCCCCAGCACTGAGCCCTGGGGAACACCACTCATGGCTGGCCTCCAACTGGATTTAACTCCATTTACTACCACTCTTTGGGCCCAGCCACTTTTTTATCCAGAGAAGTATCTTACCATCCAAGCCCTGAGCAATCAGTTTCTGCAGGAGGATGCTGTGGGGAACAGTGTCAAAGGCTTTACTAAAGTCCAGGCAGACAAATACCCACAGCCTCTTCCCTCATCCACTAAGCAGGTGACCATGTCATAGGAGATCAGGTTAGTCAAGCAGGACCTGCCTTTCATAAACCCATGCTGGCTGGGCCTGATCATCTATTGTCCTGCATGTACTGCAGGATGGCACTCGGGATCATCTGCTCCATCAACTTCCCTGGCACCAAAGTCAAACCACAGGCCTGTAGTTTCCCGGATCCTCCTTCGGGCCCCTCTTATAGTTGGGCATTACCCTGGCTAATTTCCAGCCATGACTGGTGAAAATTGATGGGTGAGCACCTCTGCCAGCTCTATACAGATATTAGTGTGAAAATGAAATCACTGTTACTTTCACAGAACGAAGGCTGCGACACCCGCAAATGCAGCAAGATAAATGGCTCTGAAGATGGTGTATTATACAAATCTGTGGTGTTTTTTTGTTTTGTTTTTAATTAAACCACTATTCAAAAAACAGCCAGGGAACTTTTAAAGGGTAATGAAAAAAAAAGTCCTCTTCAACTCGATAAAGTAGCCCCCAGTTCTAATGCAATTTCAAAGGAGTTTTCAGTTGCTGGAAATGCTTTGATAAAGCAAACAGCACCTTTACGACATTAACTTTCAGTGTCTGAACTAGCTCTCCACTGTCTTGCCATTCCTGTCATGGATTACTCAGTGTAAAGACCAAACCAGTGCTACTCACTAGGCTGCAGACAGACTCTTTCACAGGAACATTCCAGCAGTTATTTGGATCTCATGAAAAAAGCTCACCTAAATTAAGACCCATATTGTTTCTTTTGTTCTACTGAACCTGAAAATGAAAAATTGGTCATTAACACATCCCCTATTAAGTAGTAAGACATGTATAAATCACTGCTAAAATAAACCGAACAGTCTGCTACTACCATTCCTAACTGGATTTAATAGCAGTGATTCCAGAAGTCCAGAAACAGCGGTAAGGGAGCTGTGAAGAAGATAAAAAAAGATATTAAACAGTGTACTAAGTAGTGATAATTGTGAAATTTTATTTTATTTTTTGAAGTCACAGAAGAGGGTAGAAATGAGAGACAAAGTGTTGGACGCAAATAATCAACCATAGATGTAGAGTAATTGAACAAGATAAAACCAGCTTAAATTAATATATTTCATATGAGAAAACAATTGGTACAAACACATGGAATTAAAACTGTGATTTTCAAGGTCAGGCACACACTTCCTTAGTCCCTCAAAACCCCAACCCTTAAGAGTATTTATTTAGTTTGGAATGGTGTTAATCCTGGACATGGTAGCCTCTAAATGCACGCAATGCTCTCCTAATTTCTGGCATGAAATAATTGAAATAAGAAATCTGGAAAATGCATACTTGAGGTATTCTACAGTTCCACACCGCTACTTAACAAGCAGGTCAATTTATTACCACCCAACCTGACTTTTACCACCCACTCAATCTGAACTTTGAGCTTTTAAATCACTAATTGAGAAAAAGTGATTCAAGTTTTTAGTAAATTAATCATCTTTCTGGAATATGAACATTTTACTTTATTATAAAGTACACTGAACTAGAAGGTTCATTCAAGTCTAGGCAATTTCAGTTATGTTCCTATGGCTTTTGAGCAAAAAAAGCAAGCAGTTTTACTGTATGTACACAATATTGAACATCAAGATTTAAATTATTCATTAATAACCTACATTCACCTGTGGATTTCTAAGATTTACATCCCCAAAGCATATTTTATTTACATGCTGTTGACATTTTAAAGAAGATGAAATAAAATCTTATCTGTTTAGGAATTATGATCTATCCCAAATAAAAAAAAAAAAAAAAAAAAAAAAGCATTTAACACCACAAAATGTTTAAAACATTTAAAATAAAAACTAGCTTTCTGTGCCAGTTATACTTACTCTAAGAATGTAAAATTGCATTGATAACTGCACTAACTACAATTAGACTTGCAACATGTAAAACCTGAGAGTCAAATCTAAAGTTGTGGTTGTTGGGTTTTTTGTTGTTGTTGTTGGTTTTTTTTTTTTTAATAAAGAAAATCCTACAAGCTAATATGCCCTAATAATTTAAGCAAAGATTGGTCAGTGGTTAATAAAAATAAACAGTGCATTATTTCTGCAGCTCTGAAAGAATAGCTCACTGTAAAATTGTCGCAGTGGTTTGATAAATGCCAGGCCTGCCAGCTGCACTAGGGCTTATTTCAAAGTGTCCTTTCCCACACACCGTACCCTAATGAAAAAATGAGTGTCTTTGGCCAATTCCTGTGAGGGCTCCTACATTTATGGAAGCATGCATTTGCATCTGGGATCTTTGAGGCTTCCCACCTCAAACATACACATACAGGTGTTTTAACCTAGATGAGAGTGAAAAAGTAACACAGAACAAAACTACAGGAAAAAAAAAAAGAAACCACAAAACCTAAAAAAAAGTGAAGAGACATAGGAAGTTTGAAATACTGGCCAGAAAACATTCAAAGTCTTATGAGAAGTTTCATATCAACCCTAAGGGCCTTTTATAATCAGCATAGCTCTGGAGTAGCATTCACTGTATTACTAAACACCATCTATGTTACATTGAAAAGAAAAAAAGTTATGCTAACAGGAACACGTTACTGCACTGGAGGATGTAAAAATAACCACAGCTATAGAGCCTGGGGAAGAGAACCATCACGCACAAAATGATTCCATTTTGTAGCAGCCATTTTATTTCTGCACTTGGAAACATTATGCTCCTTTTTGAATAGCTTTCCCTTCCCTTCTTGTATCCTTCAGAAACTATGCATGACCAGAAGTGTCCCCCAGGAGGGGGTTGAGAAGGCCAGGATTTTCCCATTCTGGAGCTATTTTCCGTAGCTTTAATAGTTTGCCCTTCTCATGCAGCCAGTTGGCCACATAGTAGTGTACCGGCCCTTCCAGGCTGAAAGCGAACAAACTGTTACCGATCAGCCTCTGCCAGAGGCCATCCACCAGGTTACATTTAACTGAATTGACATTCCCTGGGACTCAAACTCCTTATGACCACCAATACCATTCACCAAAGCAGACGCGAGCTCTGTGTAGCTCTCTGAAACAAAGTGACTCCTGCCTTTCATAGCAGCCCATCTTTGCCATTTAAAACGGGAGCATTTCATTAGAGCTCTTAAACCTAACTGCACCACTCGGCAACGTATTCAAGTCCACTTACGCCACATGAGCCTAACTTACAATTTGAAAACTAGATCTGCATTACTACTACTTCACCTCCTTCACCACTAAGACAACATAAAACCAACTCCCAGCATAAGCTTTTTTTCCCAGGGTTTGGGATGTTTCTTTTTTGAAGGCGGTCACATGAACAAGCACACAGGTCCATTTATTTACACGTGAATAAAAATCAAGGATGTGGCAAACATGCTGGCAAAGTAATCAGGAAAATGTGATACCTGCTAATTAGGCAACATTTTACTACCCAAATGTAGCGTTATATTTTTTCCCCCCTCCGAAATAAAAAAAATTCTACAACTTGGTATGTTCCAGAGGGTTATTTCAGGGATCATCTTTTTTGTATGTTCTACAGAAATTACCTTTTAAAAAAAAGGCAAACAACCCCACCAAACAAAAACCAAACAAACCAACTAACCAAACCAACCCCAACACAAAAAACTAAAACAACAAAACAACCCCAGAACCAAAGAATGGCAAAACTTGTAGCTGTTTACCGTCAGTGACATAAAGCAGCAGATACACTGAAGAACTTTCTGCTATTAATACACAGCAAATTTGAACTTTTTCCTAGTATTTGAGTTTAAGATGGTGTGGTTTATCCCTTTGACTCTGGAATACAAGTAGACTTTAAGTTAAAAAGAGCAAGTGTATACAAATTAAGAGAAAGCTGCAAGAGTTAGAATACACATGACTTCATGCAATGATACTAAACTTCATCCCTAGAAACGTACAAGATTTCAAAAGTCATCCATTGTGAAAATAAACCTTCCAAACTACTGGAAAAAAAGAAAAAAAAAAAAAAAAAAAAAAAAAAGAGAAACATTCAGTATACTGCTAAAGTTTTCCTAGGTGATCAAGATGATGTTGACTCGGCTTCTTCACCAGCTACTGCTTGAGAAACCTTGCTCTCATTCATTGTGCAGAAGAGTTCTCATCCCAACGACAGGAGGTTGCTTGGCATCAGTAAGGCAAATCACTTGGTACAATTTTTACTGAGGTTAAACAAACCCATGATGTCAACCATTGCTTTTTGGATGTTTTTTCCAAAACGATGAGAATCCTTCAAAAACAAACAAAAACAAACCCAAAGACTTGTACCATCAATCAGTAGTTCTCTTTCAGGCAAAAGAAGGAACCTTTTACCATTTTGCAATTTTTGAGTTTACAGAATTAGAGCATGTATTTTACCATAAAATGGGGAATCTAAACCACAAAAGTTTTAATGCTGAGTCCTTCATTATGCATTTACTTCCTTACAGACAGAACTGAGATATCTCCTTTTGAAATCAGATGCACCTATAGCTTTCTGATACTTC
>JAAGNO010024106.1:8214-22792 GCA_033439905.1 Ceryle rudis
TTAGCTAAAAGTTGTATGAACTGAGCAAGCCAACTAATTGAAGTCTTAATCATGACCCCTAAAAATGAAAGGATTCTTTGGCATTTTTATTTTTTATGCATATAAAGATGGCCTGATAGGCATTTTTTAAAGCAGGTGAGAGGAAAGCAGGGATTTTATGTTCACTATTCAAGTCCTGGCTTGCCTTGCCTGCCTGTGAGAACTAAAAAACTATTTAAATTATAACATCAGAAGAGTCAAGAGCAAAAATGTCAAGTGTTCAGGAGAGAAGGGGGTTTTAGCCCCGATTGAGATGATTTTTTTTTTTTTCAGTTTGTTTAATTTTAATGACTAAAAAGCATTTGGAAAGAGGATGTTTTTGTTTAAAATTCAACATCCATAATATTTACATTATGGTGTAAAAGCTGCTCTAGATGAGCGATATCTTGGCAGATCTCCCAGGGGCTTAAGTGGGGCAGGATTTTACCCATTATTTTTAAAGCAAACAAGCACAGGGGGAAAAAAAGAATTAAACAAACAGAAGAAGATGATTCACATTTTTCATTGTAAAAAAGAAATAAAATGAGCACCAGCTTAACTTTAGGAAAAAATCTTTGGCAGATCAGCCTTTCACAGAGGGTTTTTTTTTGACAGATCAGTGGGGTCAGGTTTGTTGTCTGAAAATACGTGCCCTAGGTATATTTCAGAAATAAAATGTTTTTTTTTGGGGGGGGTGGGGGTGGTGACAATTCGTTTTTTGAGTGGGTAATTTGACAGAGACTCAGCCTTTCATTTTACCTGAAGGGTTTACTAAAATTCACATTCTGAAATAGCAGCTCAAATTCAGACACGTGTAGAGTACCTTGGCAGACTGTTTCTCAGTGGAAATGGCAAAGATATTTCCTCTTCTTTTTACTCCTTATTTACTGACTTTGAAGCAACACCAGTAACACCATTATCGCAGCACTGACAGAATGAATATAAACTGTAAATTCTCCTCTTTGAGCCATTTAAACCTTTGCAGGATAAAATGCTGGCTAATGTGATACTAATTAAGAAATAATCCTGCACAATAGTAAAAAACGTTAGATCTTTATGAGTAAAAAGGAGTTTGTTCATGTTTAATATTTTTAATTCTGTGGTAGGCATAGGATAATGTTCTTAATTTGTTACTTTTCAGTAGAAGATCAAAGCGCATTATAAATTAACCTTCATTTGAATAATACATTTTCTTCACATTCTCTAGGCCTGGGGTTTTTTGAAATCATCAGTAACCTTTGGGTGGGGTGTAAAGCGAGATGTGCTTTCTCTGGGGCCAAAAAGTAATATAAGTAAATTTCCACAGTCGTTAACTTAAGTGTAAACATTTTTAATCATAAAATCTAGTGTAAAATGATGGGCTTAACTGTCCAAACTTGCTCAGGTACTATGATAATGGGCAAAGCACGACATCCAAACTCAAGAGGTTGTGTTAGAAGGTTGTTCAGCGCTCGGGTGGCTGCTTTAATTTGTAGTTCCTCTGCTCTCAACAGCTCTGGGATCAGCTTTCTGCAGGAGTTCCCCCTTCTCCAGCACACCAGGGCAAGTATGCATGGAGCTGTGGATTCACACACTTGTTTTATGTCCCTGGAGCTGAGCTTAGTGATTATTCACACACTTAAACACCCGCTTAACTTGAACAGCTTTATTAAAACGGGGACTAATTCACTTTTTGTGCATTAGGGGTATACATTAAAAAAAGAGACAACAAACCGAACCAAAAAACTCAGGCTTTAGGCAGATATGAGACATTCGAGACCACCTTTCAATTGATCCCATAAAGTTTCTGCCCTGTTTCTTCTATGGCTTTCAGTTAAAACTGCTTCTCTTCCCTCACTAAAAGTGGTAGTAACAGTGGCAATCGGTGACAGACAGCGGTGGTGAAAGAAAAACAGCCAATGCTTTGGTCAGCATCAGACGCTCCTTTAGCACAAGTGTTGTTTGGGAAGATTAAAAGGTGTATTTTTGGAACAGCTACTGGAATGGCTTCAGATCCATATTATGCCATTTTCTCTCTGGTTCGTTGGGGGTTTTTTATAATTTGGCTGAACAAACATAAATTTCTTCATACTATTCCCACAAACTTAGTTTTTTAACTGTGTGATGTCTCATGGGCCGACATGATGTGAAATCACCTAATACTGTTCAGAGAAGTGTCTCGGTCCAGTAATAAAGTACCCATTAGAAAACAGAAGAATGAGCAAATGGACAAAACTGCAAATATTATTTGAGTTTTGTTTAATTAATTACAGAAGCAGAAAGATTCTCTCAGTGCCAGCATTTGCAAATGCTGATGCTGATCTCTGTGCCCCAGAAAGTGCTTCTTTGGACCAATTGCATCTACCGGATGGACAGAGAAACAGTTTATTTCTCTAAAAAACATTTTCTGAATAAAAATAAAGCTCCTTATTTTTGGACACAGCCTCCAACCAACCTTCAAAACACAGCTGTTCTCCATTCTCACGTCTCATAGGATTTTTTATTAGTATTATTATTTCCTTGTGTTTGCAAACACTCATTCCACCCAAGCAGGCTTCACTTCTGTCCTGCAGTGGGACAGGAAGCCCCCAAGAGGTACAGGTTTACAGGAACCTGTTATGTCCCATTTTCCAGCTGTGGGAAAGTGATTCTCAGGGAAGGGAAAATGACTTGTCTAAAATCACACAGTGAGATTAATGACAGAGCCGAGCATCGAACATTGAGGCTGTGGTCAGATGATCACTAAGATGGGGTTTATGCATTACTGGATCACCTAGCAATACACATTTGGTGCAGACAGGCTGGTGCTCCCGTTGAATTATTCACAGCACATCCCGTAGTGCTTGTGTCAGTTGGTGCCCTGAGATAGCCCAGGAAAGAGAGTTCCTGCTCACGAGGCTGTTACTACCACAGGAACAACCCTAGGATGTCATCGTGTCACAAGGAAGGTGTTTGCGTGTCACCATGTGCCAGGGAATCTCAGTTTCCAGGATGTGGTAGGTGGCAACGTGGATCTGTTGCTGGCTGTGGCCCTGAAAGAGCCCTTTCCTGCTAGAGGCTGGCGCTAAAGATGTGCAAATGGGATGCCCAGGGAACTTGGTTTCATGCTGGGCTGCACAAGCAGGGAAAGGGGAACAGGGGACAGAACTGATTGTTTTGCCAAACCTTTCCTCATTGCTGATAAAACTGAGTACGGTCAGGCCAATGAATTGCAGGTTCCTGTTCTCTGGAGCATCTGGGTCTGTGAGAAGACCTGTAACTCCCAGCAGAAGGTTATACTTCAAGTATGGGGAGATCTTGTGAAGGGAAATGTTCCCAGATATCTGCTTGCAGCTGTTTCTCAGGTAGGTGCCCACCCAACCAGCAACGCTCACTAAACACCGAGGAGAAAGGGACTTCAGCTGTCTGGGGGGTGGCAGCTCTTGACTCCTAACATTCATGTCCCCATCTATTTGGGGCTGAAAAATCGGTAAGACAGCACTGAAGTTTGGAATGCTCTCTGAAAGGGCTGCAGTTCATGATGTCAGTGTGACATGCAGGAATTTAGCGCGAGCATTGCTCAGGTGAGTATCTGTCTGTCCTGTGACCTGTCCTGATTGTTTATCAACATCTTGGGGCACTGAAACATCATGCTGGGGCTGTGAAGGTTTCCCCAGAACCTTCTCTTCCCCGGGCTGATCAAGACCAACTCTCTCAGCCTTTTCTCATAGGACATGAAGGTGACTTGAGAAGACCTGGCTGATTAGGCCTTGAATCTATCAGGATTTACATAATCTGTTCCGGTGGTTCAACTGTGGGTTGGTAACCACCGGCTGAAAGATGGTAAATGACAACTGGGGACAGTAATGAATAGTTAGAGGTTGTAATATCTTGAAGCCTCCAATTACTGCCATTGCGACTCTGCCCGAAGACAGAGTGTAGGAGTGAGTCCGCTCCGCCAGTGACTAAGGAATTAGCCCCAAGGGCAACACGGCACATTTCTCTGTGCCTCCATTTCCCAGCTGCGGAAGCAGAACAGTGCTGCACGTTCACTTCCACTTAGAACATTCTGCTTTGACACTGAGTGTGAGGATTCACCATGAAACAGGAATTTCTCCAATGCATCAGGAGGGAACTAGGCATCTACAGAAATATAACCAAACCGGTAGTTAGAAATTACTGGAGATGAGCCTGTGTCCTTGCAGTAACAACAGCTACACTTCATCTCCTTGATATTCTCTTTCTCATATAGAGAGATCAGAAAGGCCTTATTTCCCCTTATTAAGATCATGTGACAAGCCTTTTCTTGGAGCAAAATGCCTGCTAAAACATTTTGGTTTATGTAAAAGCACAAAGTGGTATTACCTGTGGGGCTTCGGGCTGCAGGGGCCTCCAGGCAAAATACTCTACATGCTGAAGAGGAAATGCAGTTACTGAAGTCAAGTTTATGTTTTTTAACCTATTTTTCTTGAGATAACTTTGTCAGATTGTCAAACAAACTCTCCAAAGGGATTTGAGTCACAACCACATTAAACTGGAATCCAATCTTGTTATGCTGGCCTCAGCGAGTGGATATTCCCTCTGAGCAAGCCTGCACTGTATTAAGCTGCCTTCTGTTTCTTCAACCTAAGCTGTGAATGTATAATCATATTTCCTTTTGAAAATGACTTGTTTTTCTTCATTACAGAAACAGGATTGATTTTCCTACAGAGTGTTACACTTGTCGAAGCAGCTATAATCAAATTTCAGTGCAATGTCCCTACACAAGTAATTCCCACAATTAAAACTGTAACCATTCTGGATACCTGTTGGGTTGGGTTCTAATCTTCATATGTATCTGGAATAGGTCCACCGAGAACATGGGCTAAATCCACAGCTTGTGCATATCAAGAGTCGCTGGAGCCCCACATGCGGGTACCAACCGTGGCTGCAACTACCTACTTTCAGTGAAATAAACAGTCTTGCTCGTTAATATTGGTATGACAAAAGGAAAAAATTGGATCAATACATCAAAATAAATTCCCTTTCACATCAGTGAATGACAGAAACTACATAATTTAAAAAAACTCTGCTCAGAAGTCTGTCCCCATCTTTCTTCCAGGACGCTTGAAGTCCTGGAAGGCCACCAGAAGGTCTCCCTGGAACCTTCTCTTCTCCAGGCTGAACAACCCCAACTCTCTCCCACTGCCTGGCAGCAGTTAGGTGATAGAAAACCAACTATCAGCTTGCCCTAAAGGGCAGCTCTGGATTCCCTTTGTTACAGGGGGTTAAATGTTTAAAGCAGTGCAAACAACAATGCTGCTGAATTTGCAGCTCCACCTATTTTCTGAAGGTCAGGCAGCCTGACCTCCTTACAGACAGACGTACACCGCTGCGTGTGCACACACACGGACGTGGGTAAAAATAAACTTAAGTTTTTGCCAGCTTGCCTTTCACTTATGTCCACTTAGTATTATCTATTGTAGTCATTCCATTGGAGAACATCATGGTATTAGGGGAGGCCAGCTCCGCCAAGTCCCCCAGAGGGGACTCACCCATGTGTTAAACATTTTAGCTCTCATAATAGAAGGCTATGCTCTATATTTCAAAGACAATTCACTCTAGTGTTTACAGATGAGATACTTGGGAATGCATCCCAGCAAGCAGTGTTTGCTTTCGATACCGAGAGAGCGGGCAATAAAATCACGTAGTGCATACTGTTTGTGAGACAGATGCGTCTTGTAGCAGCCAGCAAACCAGATACCCAAGCTCATCTCGGGCACTTAATGTGCACATCAGCCTCGTCTGGTTATGGAGAGTCCTGAACACACTTGACTTCCAGAGGCAGTGAGTAGTTAGGAGAGTAAAGTGGCTGGAGGGCTTCAGAAATGTAGCATCCCTTTACAATTAGGTGAACAAACTGCTCTTTTCTACACACTGCTCATTCTGAAAACATCCTTCAGAAAAGGTTGGCATATCTCAGGCTGATTCACCTGCTTTAGAAGGGGGAGCAGACATCGCACAACCGTATTGCTATAAGCAGAGGGTATGGAAACAGGAAGGAGGAAGAAAAGGAGGGAATTACAGAGTCTTTCACCCCATACTCCTCTAAACCAGCCTGGCGTCCTGAAGCAGCACGCTCTTCGGAAGAATGTTCCAGTTTTGGTTTCCTTTAAGTAGATTTGACTTTGTCTCATTTAAAAGCGAATGTGTTGCTTTGTTGACGTGAAAGTTTTGATGACACACCACCCTAATTGTTCCCTGCTCTAGAGAAGCACAAACCTGCAGCCGATGCTCTATGACATGTTTTTGCGCTTCTCGTTGTTATCGTTTTCCACCAACTGATCATCACAGCAAGTCAACCTGCAAATAAGTACTCCTGGGCACTTTAATGAGGCCCTTATCTCTGGCCAACTTAGGAATACTCATTGGGCTCTCCCCTGTTGAACAGCAGCAACTCCAAATAACCCTCTCCCATTAGAACGAATGCGCTGCTGTCAGAGATGTCAGGTTGGAGGGGCGGCAGGCTGCTGAAGCCGCTGTTGCATCATTCTTTTGCTGGGCCAAGGTACAATGCCTACCGGAGTGATTAGAGCAATTACTCAGCACTGTTTGTCACAGTCGATCAGATGTGACCAGCATGAACGCAGCCGTGACCTAGACCTGCCTCTCTAGCAAAGCATTATTATTGGTTGTCATCTTTGTCTTCAGTAGCTCTGTGCATGTGCCTAAGTTGGAAATGCACTAAGAAAACTTCCTAGCAATTATTTCTCTTTCGTTTCTCTCCTTGATGGGCCTCTCCAATCATCCGGTGCATGCTTTCTTCCCCTTTTGTCTTTCTGCCTGTGTTCCTGCTGATATGTTCTGTGACTTTCTGCCAACAAGTTAAGTAGCAAAAGCAACTTGAGAGTCTCTAATGTCACCACTTCACTGTTGTTAGTTTAGCACGAACCAAAAGAAGGCTGCTCATTGCAAGCTAACGGAAGATATGAAAGAAACTCTGGTCTTAGTAAGTCCAGATCTTTGTACATCTCTTTTCCAAGCATTTTCTTTGACAAATGCAACCTAGTACAAGTATTTCATAGTAGACTGCTTATTAAGTTTTAAAATGTAGATAAAAATGTGTTGCTCAAATTCACATAAAGAAAGCTCTGTAGTTTGTTTTTATATGGCTGGAATTAGAATATTAAAGAAGAATTACCCTTGAATCCCCTGACTTCAACTGCCTGGCCTCTGTATGTGGCTGCTCGTTTTCACTCTTGCTCTTCATTTCATCGTAAGCTGTGCTTGAGATCTGCAGGAAAGCAAGGACAAGCACATCTCTGCTCTCTGCTCTTCTGCTTTCCCTACATGGAAAAAAGTATCCAGCTGTGCTGCTCCTCCAAACTGCCACATTCTCCCCTCTTCTTTTTTTTTGGCCTATGCACATAGAAGAAGATACTTCATCAGTTTTATCAAAGAAAGAGCAAAAAGGCATAGAAACCTATGTTTCAGGGAGGCTGAGATGCCACAGTGATGTAACTTCGGGCAGAGGAATGGGTGAGGAAATTGAGGCTGCCTTGTACTATTCAGCAGCACAAGGAGACAAACATCCTGTGTGCAGATGTGTGAGGGAGACTACAGGACATAATTTCATGCAGGCCACGTCAGCAGAGGTTCTTACACTGATTCTATCAGCTGCTAGTGAGGAGAAGAAAAAGCTGTTGTGACACAGATGTGTGTGCGAACAACGAGACTTCAAATCTCCGTAAGGGCGAGATCTTAAATGTGCATTATTGTGATTATTGTTACTAAGAAAAATGCCCGCGTTGCTACTTGCAGCTATTACCAGTAATGAAGGAATAAAGGGCCCTCTGATCCACAAACAATCCCAGCAGTGACTTTGTCACATTAGCACAGTAATTTCAGTATTGCTTTTAAAACAGTTGTTCAAAGCAATCAGCAATACAGTATTAAACACAAAATGCTTTGTAATTGTTTTTTCCAGGAAGTAGCTATATACTACGGAGTTTATAATATATACCACGATGGTCTAAGGGCCCTGAAGTTTAGACAGTTTCCCAAATACCTGGACAGAATCAGAAAACATATCTCCCTTACACAAGCTGCTGCTGCTGGTTCTTTCACATGCCCCTTAAACTATTTTTTTCTCAGCTTGGCAGAATCAGAAGTTCAGCACTTTGATACTCTTTGGATACCATGGATAAAGGCATTGGGATACGGGACACAACAAAGAGTATTTCAGCTCCCTGATTTCAAGGATAAAACACTGGGATGCTTTGTAGTTTGTCAGATCCTTAAATCCTCTGAAAAGCTTTAAGGATAAAAACCTGCAGTTAGCAAGACAATAATACACGTTTGCAATAATAGAATAAAATTACAAATGGATGAAGTAAGGAAATGTATTGCTAAGATTATACTTCATAAGTACCCTTCTTAGCTGATTTAGCATCTCAGCTGCCTGTCAGACTGGCTGATCATGCCCCAGGGCTGGTATACCCTGGCCAAATCTTAAAGGTGTGTCTTTTCTCTCGCTGGTGAAGGTAGTTGCCAGAGCCATCCAGTGAACTGCTCTGCACAGACTGTTTCTCCGGGCGCTCAGAAAAGAGCGACTGTCTCTTCCTGTTCCCTCTCCTTTATTGACTGCAAGGAGGTAATGCAGAGGATCAATTCTTTAACCTTTTCTTTAAGGTCACAAATTGCTTATCTTAATTGGCAGATTCCCGGCTTCTGCTTTAATCTGTCTATTCTTGCAATCTAGGACACAATAGCAAAGCTCTATAGATCTTACAGCAATTGTCTGTAGATACATCTTATTAAAAGTAAGTGTAATCGGCCTTTTAACAGCAACTTATGGGTTCTAAAGACAAATGAAGGATGAAACCCTCATTGGGATTGTTTTGCTTTGGTAACATCCACATACTTGCTGTTAGGCAAGGTAGGGTCCTTTCACACTTAGCTTACAAGGCAAAGGTTGATATTCTGGGGGAAACCAGAACCTGCCAAAACTCTTGACTAGTCTCAGTCTCATGCTGCCCATTTGCACCAACTGTTGTGACATTTCTTTAGTTCGAGACAGGAAAAAAGAGAATGTTAGCACAGACTCAAACGTTCGTATAATTTATTACTAGGAAATGCGTGGTCATGTGGCATACAAAATAACTAAAGCAATTCAAGAGTTTAAACTAAACCAGTTTCCTAGTGCACTAAGTTCCCTGTTGGACTGGAGTGGTGATATAGTGCTGCTTTCTAATTGTTAGCGAAGCTGTGACTGATTGAAACTTTGCCACTATTGACCTAGGGGATGAGCAGCAGTTCTTAGGGATTCTGAAAAGTTCTGCAAAAACTGCCACACAAAAACTGGGACCTTGGCTCTGACTGTTTCAGGTCTTCCAGTCAGGTGCTATTCCCACGGTAGCTTCATTACACTCTTCCCTCAAGTGTGTCCACAACAGGCACTCTGCATTTAACCCTTTAAAGACAGGCAATAACAAATGACATCGCACACACACATGCCATGCGTAAGATCTTGAAACCAATTATTCTGTGACTATATAGCACGAAGAATTCAGACCCGGATACAGCAGTAAACTCCGTATGCATTTAATGCCTCGACTTCTGCATTACTCGCAAAAGAACTTTTGATTCAGGCCAGTCTGAATCCCTTTTTCAACACAGCTTTCTGTCGGTACTGCTGAGTCTCTGTCTTTATCTCTCTGCTCTAAGTAAATTTGCTCTGCGTGTAGTTGCTGCCTGATTCAAAAAAAGTCTTTTCCTACGACAAGGGTATATTCCTTTCATCCTTTCACTTATATCATCTGCTTCCAGTGCTGTGCAAGTTTCACACCCAGTACTTTTGTTTCCTACAAGAGGCTTTTGTATTCTAGAATTCCTCCTCTCCGAGAAAAATTGGACAGATTACTTCTCTCGCTTCAACCAGGTGTTCTTACACAGGGTCTGCATTTCAGCAGGCAACCACTGATGTTCAAGGGGTCATATTATCTCAGGGCTGGTCAGTATGCAGTGCAGCACCGAGATCTTACTCTGATACGTTTGACGATAGTGTAATTTCAAAGTAAAATTAGAATTCCTAAGCTGCAGGCAGGTTCCCCAACATGTCACTAATTTGTTTAACAAAGCAAAGACTCACTGGAGAGGCAGTGCTTTTGAGTTCTACTACATTTAACACCACCTCAGTAATGAAGCTAGACATCAATTTGAATGAACAGTTTGAAGATGGTTAGAAAGAGGGAAAAGGGCATATGTAGCTTACCCGAAGTCACCGAGGCAGAGTGCAGAACCACTGGGGTACAATCATCCTTTGAGCCCCATATTTTCCTGTTAAGTCCCCACACCTTCCTTACCTGCCATTCCAGCAGCAGCTTAGCAATATAGGTCAGACTGTTGTTTCAGCAAAGCACAGCTACCCATTAGTGGAATTATTATACAGTTCCAGCTTGCATTTAACAAGATTTCTGTTAGGAACGTGCCTGGGTGAACACAGTAAAGCCACTGCCACAGTGGATGAGACTAGGTGATTGTTTAAAGCACTTTACATAGTGCTTTTTTATTTCAAGAAAGCCATATTCAAAAGCACTGCTCAGGTCTTATGCAAGAGCAGGATCTATGCAGAGAGTATTTGCTTCTATCACTGTATATATAAAAGACTGAAAAACTCTAATGATGAGTAATAGGCTTTTCAAAAAATGACAAGGAGAAAATTGTGCCAAAGCAAACACACAAAAAAGTGCCCCTTAAAAATGACTCTGTCATTACAATTTACCTACTGACGTGATATGCACGACCTGAAGGGCACTTGCTATAGGTACTTAAATAGTTTTAAAGTGTTGTCTTTGTCGTTTTACCAGAGGCTGTTCACAAAAGTGAGGTGGTTTTGCTCAGAATTTTATTTCAGGTCCTTCTAAAACAAGGAGGGGAAAGCAAGACCATTGAATGTTCAGATCTTTGATGAAACTTGCACTTCAGAAGGTGCCTACTTGCTTGTCAGCCCTGTTGGTTCTGCGGCAAAGGGTAACGGCCATTTTCCCAGATAAAATTAATTGCTTTCTAATGTATTTATAGTTACATCTGAGGTGATGCAGAACTCTGACAGCTTAACCTACAGTTGTGCTTAGCATCAAGTATTTCTTCTCACTAATTTCTTCATGAAATGATTGATACAATTTTTGCCAGAGTTCAACCTCCCTTTGCTTTATGATCTTGCAAGTCTCATCTACAGGGTTTTTATCATCCACATAGGATGATGAGTCTGATAGAATCCCTGCCTGGATTCCCCAAAGATTTCTCCCTAGCAAGCAAGTTCTTCCTCTTTTGACCATCTTGTTGCTGTTGTCATTCTTACCATCATCATTAGCCTTCTGCTTTTGAAACGATACTGCGTAGATTAAGAGATCGTTTATAACTAAATTATACCAGCCCTGTCTGTGTGACAGTGCATTCTGTAATTGAAAAAGGCAAACTTTGCTTGACACAAATTTAAATCAGATTTTCAGAGGAGCTTCACCTGCACATTTTTAAATGTCAAGAGATTTAAAAAATCTCAGTGCATGGAGCCGCTCAGTATCCTAATCAGATAGCTTCTGCAAGATGGGTGGCAGAAAACATCTCCAAATGGCAATATTCCTGTTTTACAGAGGGACAAATCTGCATTCAAACAGCGACTGAGTCAGATATGGTGACAGGAAATCCGCAGCAGAGTTACTAACAGAACTCAGATCTCCTGCATTCACTCCTGCATTTTATTTGCCAAAAGATTTCCTCATTTCTCTACAGACAGCACTCTGGAAATCCCTGTGATTTTTATTGTCCCGCTTTGGTCACATAAAATACCATAACACTTGTTGGGAATGGCTCTGTAGTAGGTTTCTTTTAGCATTTTCTACCAAGTAGAGGAGAACAGACATCCTAGGGAAGACTATCTTTGCTTTGGGCAAGGAGAGTGAAAATACTTGGCCTTGTAACTTATGCGCCAATTTGATGCTGCTGTTAGTAATCAGAATATTCAGAACATACATGATGTGCTTGAAGCAAACATATAATTAGATGACCTTTATCTCACTAATATATGCTTGCATGATGCACATCCATAAAGGAGCCACAGCATTTTAGGGGACGTATCCCGATGTGAAAAGCTATAGAGAGTTATTTTAAAATAAATAAAGAAGATCTCCTGCATATTAGTGTAGCTTATTTAGCTCAGCACTTCAAGTGGTTGTTTGCCATGTCACGCTGATCTAGGACTGTTCTCTTATCAATTCTAAAGCTTTTGACATCCTGCATTCAAGCTCACTTTGGATTAGCAGGGATTCTGGACCTGAAACTTTTGATGACTTGTGACACCTTTGTTCATTTGCTCCGCAAGCACGTACCAATGGATCGTTTTATTTAAATTAAAAAATTCACTTCTTCTCCATCATCTTTGGATTTCTTTGTCATCTCCCATCCCCACGCTAGAAATACACACAGAAGCAAACATGTAGCCAGTAGGACTTACAGACACACATCCACAGTAACATGATTCGATATCACTAACTGTAACAGGAGCAGAACAGTAACGCTCAGGTCCCTAAGTGGATGTGGCATTGTTTAAGCCTCAGGCAAACAAATTAAAGCACCTACTAGCTGGTGTAATTTGCTTGGTCAAATATCAAGACAATTCTTCCACTAGCTCCATCCAAAGAAAAAAAGCCAAACTTTAAAACCAGCCTCTGTTTTCCTTTTATTCCGTGTATCCAGGAGCAGAGTCGAAGGCTGCAGAATGGGTGCTACTATTGGAAATAAACCAGCACTGGAAAATACACAAAATGTAACACCAGCATGTCGCAGAGGCCATGACAAACTTCTGGCGTGAGGACTTCTCCCTCACTGCCCAGGAAAGACCATTTTTGGGGAAAAAAAAAAAAAAAAAAGAAAAAAGAAGAAAAAAAAATTGCCCAAGTAGACTTGGTCAAAAGTTACTGACATCAAAAAAACGCCGTAGGGCCTTTAAAAAGCAGCTGTCTTATTGCAGTACAATTAGATAACTAACGTGGCAGTTGAAATTCAATGAGATTTGGTACTAAACTGCCTTAACTTGGCTTTTCCTCCAGCATCTGCTATTCTCACTACCTGGGAATTTCAAATCACAAACCTCACTTATCACAGCATCGTTATTCCAGCTTTCTCCTTATTCGGTTAATTTTTTGAACTGCAAAACATGGACCTGTTTCCAGTAGGACCCCATCCACTGGTGTAATACCAGCACTTACCTATGTTCATTGATATGTTTGCTACGTGGCTACATTGCTTATTCCCTCAGCTACACACAGAGGTGGCGACTCGGGCAAGTGTCCCCTGGAAGAGGTGGATCAATTAAAACATAAGGATCCTGTCTTTGTTAGGTAATAACCTCTAATCCCTGTCAATATTATTGCTATTTGACTTCCCAGACGAGAGCAATACGATCAATTGTGCAATTGTGCTTCTCATTCCAGCTGATACGTACCCTCGGTAGCAGTCAATGAAATCCATGGGAGGTCCCTTCAAGCATCTCTGTGCAATGTCAGATAATCCATCCGTTTTCCATTATTAGGTAAAGAGCATTCCAGCAAGACACCGGTTTTATGACTGTGTGTTTCTCAGAGAAGAAATGTAGTAAGATGAAGTTGAGCTGAATCCTAAGTTTCTCACAAAGTTTCTTCTCTGTGTTTTTTCAGTGAAGTTGTGACCAAACTCAACAGGAGGTTGCTGTGTAAATATTGAAAGCCAGACTTCTAAATATATTTGAACGGCCAAAATACAAAAGCAATTAACGGAAGACAATTAAGAAAATATTCCATTTCATGGAAGCAGAACATGATAAAATGCATTTTCTCCCTTCACCAACAAGCCATTTTTTCCTCCTAATTCCAGCATGTGACTTTTCCACTGTTGTGTTCTTGTTACTACTCCTCTCCTATATAAACGTAAGAGCCACAATCCAGAGCTCTCTACGCTGTACAAAAATAGAGCATAATGATGGCCCGAGATGCCAGTAAGTTTGAAGCCATGTCATCAAGGCCAGGAAAGACTGAAATACGTCATTCAAATTTCACTGCACCACTTTGAAGTGTTAAGTAAACTACTGCTTATTGACCTGTCCATTCGCTTCAGAAGTTGTTGGCCTTCTAGAAAGGTAAATTGTGATCTAGAGGGGCAAAACCTGGCTATTTTTTTTTCTGCTTTGTATCGAGGTTAGCACAATACACCTCCCAGTCCCATCCAAACTGGATGTTTGGAAGTTTTGCTAATATAAAACCCACCTGGACACATTCCTGCGTGGCCTAATCTAGGTGATCCTGCTCTTCCAGGGGGTTGGACTCGATGGTCTTTCAACGTCCCTTCCAATCCCTAACAGTCTGTGATTCTGTGTTTGCTTTCAACATTAAAACACACAATACATTGACAGTAACTGTTTTACCTTCTGTTTCAACTGAACAACAGTATTTAGTCATGAAACAGGAAAAAAAGCCCAAGCAATCCAACCCAAACCACTAAGTTCACTTCCAGCTTTTCATGAAATTAAAAAAATACCTGAAACACATATTGGGGTCTGAGTCATCTCTCTCTGTGGCCAACTTGTGGG